>CM060956.1:147903528-148066028 GCA_030765055.1 Mantis religiosa | reverse complement strand
GGAAAAAAAAAAAAAAAAAAAAAAAAAAAAAAAGACACTAAGCGTGACAGACAAATTTTAATCGAACATTGCACCATACGTGCAAAAAGGCTTAAGTATTTACGAAATATTCGGAGATATCGAAGTGAAGTTTATATAGTTTATATGGATGAAACTTATATAAATACAGCACATACTGGACCATATGCCTGGAGTGAAATACGTTACAGGGACTCTGCAGCGATATTGAAAGGCCGGCAGTTGTTTATCATGCCTGCTGGAGGAGAACAGGTTTTTTTTTTTTTTCCAAATGCCTATGTACTATTTAAGATCCAACAAAAGCGTGGAGATTACTACCATAGTAAGAATTACAACTTAGTTTATAAGAGCTGCAATACTGGCTTCGAGGGTGAGATATGTTTTTAGACACCTTATCCACCGCACTCCCCTCTCGTAATCTTATGCGTGTGAGGCATTGTGGCGATAGGTGCACTATCCCCACCACAGTTGCTACTCATCCCTACCGCGCAGGATTCCTGTCAATATAAAATAGTACTAGCTGAAGGGGACGGATATCCTCCCCTACGGGAATGATTAGCACATGTATTGTGTGAACTGGGCCTACTAACCTCAATGTTACATGTGGTTTCATTGTCTATTGTATTTATAATTTCTAAATGTACTGTTCTATTTTTAGTAAAATTATTGCCTGTAAACTTTCTCTTTCTAAATGTTTCTGGCTTCCCATATCATATATTCACCAATAACTAGTACAAAATATTATTCAAAATAAATAACTGTCCACATACACAGCCAAAGATAGCATCATTGGAGTTACAAAGGTACGCACAGGAGGCTTGAAAGACCCCTCACAAAACCATAGTTCAGAAATATCTGTTCAGAAGTTATGATCGATTTTCTGAAAGTTTACAATAAAGGGCGTGGCAGCAACTTAACACCCACTAATATAATACGCGAATTAGGTATAAAATATTGCTCCAATGAACTTTTTAGCTGGTATATATTTGTAATCTAGAGGGATGAAATTATAATAAAATGTAAAAATAAAGTAAAGTGAATTCTAACCCAAAGTGAAGCACCTTCTCAGCTTAACTGAACAGAAGTTTTGGTTTGTTTACTGAATGAATCAAGAAATCAAAATTGGAAGACGTGAAGGCCAAGTCAAATTTTAAATTAACTATTTTCTTTGTTCAGTTTATTTACTACTGATGCAAATGGTTTAAAATGCTGATGGACATTTTACGGACACTTTTTCCCACTGTAATAATGAGACTCGATCGTCTTTTCAGGCTAAGAATTTACCGAATGATGGTTGAGCTTGTTTCACATGTACTGTCGTGGGAATTAGACATTTGCTGGTTTGAGTATTTGCTCGATCGACAGTTTACATCATGGCGTTATCAGTCGTATTCCTTCAGTTCGTTAAGACAAATGAATCGCGATAGCATATGTCATTTATCTGCGTTTTCTTTTACTTTCCTTCACAATTTTACGGTCAAAACTAGGTTATGTCATATTTGGCACCCACTTCTTTACTCCTAGGCAAAACAGGGACTAATGTATGTTCCAGTATACATATGTAAGTAGATATATACTTTTTATGTAAAGCTTCACTCAAAATTCAGAGTATATGTGAGAGAATAGATAAAAAAAAACTCGTTCTTATGGATAAAGATTTAGTTACGCATTATCGCATCATAACATATTTAATAAAACAAATAATGATTATTCTTTAAGCTAAATAAATTATTGTACAACTATCATTGAAATAAATTATGTTACCACAGAGCTTTAATACGAATTCAGGTTAATTAGTTCAAAAGTTGTTGCTTTACATGAATGCTATATGTGTACAGTTAGGTTCGCTAATGAAAGAAATACACTGACTCAAATAATCGGACAGACTTTGCACTTCGCTATGGAGTGCTCTATAAAGCAGTATAGATTATGTGTATCAATCTCAAGGTACTCCCTTGTGTTAAGCAAAAATCATTTGCTATGAATATCCATTTTAGAGATTGAAAATGTGGCTGAACTAGGAGCTTCCCCATTCAACTTTGTTTGCATCATGAGTTTACGACAGAATTTAATCTCGAGCAAAGCCAGGGTGACCAAACTTCTTACCGATAAACAGGAGTCTTATATTATGCGGAAGGTAAAACAGACTCCACGTATAAGTGCTCCGATGATTTGTGCTGAGATTCACGAAGAACTGGGACTGACAGCCCTGAAACAGCCAGAAGGGTCATGCGAAAACAAGATTTTAATGGTCGCGTAGCCAGCAAGAATAAAAGGAAGCGATTACAATTAGCCAAAGACTTTGTTAACAAGACAATCGATTGGTGGGACCAAGTGACGAAAGCAAATACAACCTTACTGGTTCTGATGGCAGGGTGGTTGTGTGGAGGAGACCAAACACGGAACAAACAAACAAAAGAGGAATTTAGGGACCAGGGTCCCAAGGCTTTTTAGGGAAATTCCCTCTTCAGCCCAGAAATAATGCGTAGTGGAGGTAGGGGTACAGATAATCAGTAGATTTGCTTACGGTCCGTCGTGGGTTAGGATTGGAAAAGAGAGGAGTAGCTCACAGTCCGAACGACGATAGCCCTTTTGTTGTCAACTCCTTCTTCGGCACTCTTCATGGTAGTATGTCTTTTAATTTCAGGATTTAGGATTGGTTATTTGACTCATTTTATATTTTGTAGTATAGCTTGGAGGTGGTCTTGCAACTGTTGTTGTTCCTCCTCTTGTTTTTGTCGTATATCTTTATCAGGTGTAGTAGAGGCGTGGTTTTGTCATTTGTGGTTATAGGTTCCATATGTTGTGCTGTTCTTATTAGTTTTCTTCTGTACGGTCTATTGTGAGCTGCGTTAATGTACTTTATCATGGGGTTTTCTACATGTTGGTCGAATGTTTCTATCTGTGTATGCTTGTGTATCTCTCTGTTTCTGTAATTGGGTTTGAGCCTGAAGCAGGTTCTCAGACATCTACGTTCAAATTTTCTCAGTTGTGCTATTGTTTCGGTGGTGGACATTGGTATGGTGGCTACTGCTGCGTAGGATAAAATCGGTCTAATCAGGGTTTTGTACAGTTTTCTGAGGATGTGTGGTGCAATCCCTTGTTTATTAATTCTTGCGAGGAATCTTAATGTTGCAAGTACAGGCCTTGCTTTCTTTAGTAGAGTACTGTAATATGGTGCTGTGATGAGTTTTCGGTGTATAGTAACGCCCAAATACTTTACACTTGCTTGGCTGCGGACTGCAAGGTCATTCAACTTCATGTTAATTTCTGCATGCTTATGTTTATGCTTTTTCTTTATGAGTATGAGCTGTGTTTTTTGTGGGTTTATTGAGATTCGCCACTTTTTGACGGAGCTGGAAGAGCGCAATTTACAAGGCACAGTCAAACACGGCGGAGGGAGTGTAATGGTATGGTAGTGGGAAAGCTGGTGTTCATAGACACAACCATGAACAAGAAAGTCTATCTTAGACTATTACAGCAAAATTTAAAACAAAGTGCAGAAATGATGGGTATTTTGGACAGCTTCTCATTTTATCAGGATAATTATCCGAAGCATACGTTCCACATTGTGCAGCTATGGTTACTTTACAGCTGTCCTCATGTACTACTGCATCCACAACCTCAACTCGCTGACTCAACTCGTCACGTGTTAGACACTATATACACGCACATAAGTTTTGCAACACTAGCAGTATATATAGCAACGCTAACTTCTAGACAGTAAACAGAATTGGGTTACACATTACTTTATTAAATCTATGAGTTGGAATATTAATAGAATCATGCAGTAACATAATGGTTACCTTTCATCGGATTCCTATGAAACCTTTTCATTTGGCGCAGACATTTACGTCTCCACATCACAATATCTTCTCTGTCCACTATAACTGATTTCCGCCCTCGCGTTTGAAATTTCAATCCAATATCTATCAACAACCGATGGAAATCGTGAAAAATTTGGCAAGTCTATGTCAGAATTTACCACATGCAAAACCTTATTTAGAGTCGGCGGTTCATTTCTGAAAAAATAATCATGAACTTTACTGCATAAAGCACTTTTCGTAAAATCGTCGTATTTCTCCACGCGCTGTTTGCATTTACGCGATTTTCCCGGTGTTCTTAGAGTTCCGGATGCTTGCTGTTCCATTCTAACGCTATGTACAGTACTTGCGGAAACACCAAGGGGATTACCAGTTTCTTTCTCAATATTTTTATAGACGATTCCGGGTTTCTTTCTTTAAGCACCGCGAAACAATGCGCGATCAATCGACCCTAGCCACTTTTTAAAGGTTTGTCTCGATTGTGTTTTATTTCGGCTGAAGCACCAGCCTGCTCCATGATGAAAAGCTTACTGATTTTAAATTGCATATACATAAGTGTTCTTGGGCTTGTGAGGATTGGCCGCTAGTAAATGCTTGGTAGAGACCATGAAATAAATGGAAGACAAAATTTATGGAATGAGACTATCAATTCTCTGCAACAAAATTTTCTGGGAGGGTAGACATTGGAATGAAGGATTTTATGCTTTCCATGTTTCTACTCTTAACACAAGAGTGAGTGCGCTAACTTCCTTAACATGAGCAGGCAAGCAGGGTACTCTATACCCCACATTCATTTATCAATATCTTAATCATTTGATGCACTTTAAAATGTACAGATGCTTTTATTTCAGGCCTATTTCCTTTCTTAACATGTAGTTAAATTTTCCACACACTGCATTTGAATGCAATCTGAATAAAATTGTTACACTGTCATAAAAATGCAATACATGATTTATAGTTTACTGACATAAAAGCATGCAAACAGATATAAAAGAACTTGGTGATGGTCTCTGATGGAAAGTAGCACCACATGTCACATTTTTAAGACACTTATATAAAAATCTCTAGGAATTCTTACTGAACTTTCTGCCTAGGAGATATTGTCTTCCTCCACTTGGAAAAATCCACTCTTCTCATGTTGCAATAGCTATCTTTCCCAGAAAAACAGTTTTGGGAACTATAAGACAATAGACTCCTCTACATCACTTTGTTCGAATCAGTGTTGTGGTCACTTTATTCAGTTACTACATCTTCGCTTGATTTGCTGTTGTCCATTAGCTCATCTTCTGGCAGTTTGTTGAATTTCTTCAACATTCCCTCTGCACAGATAGAGTCAACATGAAAAATTCAATGACATGGCCAGGATTTGAACCATGGAACTCCTGGTTTCCGTCCAGTCACTCTTAGCTATTGAGCTACCATGGCCAACTCGCCGTCATGACATTAAATTCTCCATTTGACTCGTATATTTCTCCGGTAAACCACTAGGGGCTCTTGCATTCGAGATATACCATTTATGACAACTTACTATTGTAAGTACTTAAGTCCCAAGCTTCATTATTAAATTCTTATTATTTTAGTTTGATGGAAATTAATCATATCTTTTCACTAGCCGTTTATGATTTTCGATAGAGTCAACATGACAAATTCAATGCTATGTCTAGGATTTGAACCATGGATCTCCTGGTTAGTCTATACACGGTTAGTGTAAAGGAATGATTAATTTCCATCAATTAACTAAAATAATAAGAGTTTAATGATGAAGCCTGGGACTCAAGTACTTACAATAGTAAGACGGCACGTTGGCCATGGTAGGTCAACAGGTAAGAGTGACTGGACGGAAACCAGGAGATCTATGGTTCAAATCCCAGCCATGGCATTAAATTTTTCATGTTGACTTTATCAAAAACCTTAGCCTATATATGGCTAGTGTGAAGAAATGATTAATTTCCATCAAACTAAAATTTCCTCTGGAGTTATTTTCCTACCTGAAAAAGCATTTTTATTGCTACAGTATAATAGCTACTAATATTATTTCACGCACACACACTTACATGTTCGTAATTATGACAACAAGTCAGTAAAATGAGATCACTTATGTGAACAGCTGCGCAGGGAACTTTATACCCCAGCTCGACAATGCTGAACAAACACGACTATAAACAATCCTGCACACTTTCAAAATAGAATGTGACTTTATCAACACACATTCGAAAGAACAATGAACAAATAGCAAGCGTAACAGACTGATGGAATTATTAGCAATGTTGCTACATGCAAAAATGTAACATTGGAGTATTTTATACCTCAGAGTGCCCGCTCTTGGTTAGAACATAGGCTATTTTTATGCAGACAGCTAAGAGCTATTTTTATTAAAAATATAAAAATAAAATGTGATTTTTTTTCTTTCCAGATTACCATGTTAAAGACAGGGCTGTACCTGACCAGCCTGCTGATTCTTCAGCTGTCAGGCAATGAAGGAGTAGTACAAAGAGTACCAAAAGTTGAGTGTAAGAATGAAAACCAGATCAAAGGCAGCATCTATGATTATGTTGTCTCCAGTTTCTGGGAAGAGCAAGATGTCAGCCTTTCTGCATTTAGAGGGAAGGTATGTATGTGTAATAAATAAAAAAATTAGCTTAACAAATCTGCTAATGGCAACTTTGTATGCCAGTTATAATTAGAAAGGTCCATAGCAACTGAGTAAGAACTAAAATTTTGTATAAAAAAATGAACCCCAACTTTGAGCACATAAGTAGGTAATTGTTGATATATTTTAATGAATAAAGCAAAATTTTGTTAGTGCATGTAGGTACGATATGGGTAATCTCAAAACTGCTCAGCTTATTTGAAAATTCTTTAACCACTGAAAAACTCAATTCTTCCATATGATCATAGAGTATCTTCATGTCACCAAATTTAAACTGTTTCCGATATCAAGGCTACTTTCCCTGCCTAGGTAGTGTAGATGGTAGTATGTCTGCCTCATGTTCAAGATGTCCCGGGTTCGCATTTCACTCAGGATGATTTATCTAGATAATGTTTCCTCCCAGGTTTACCCTTATCCTGAAAGATGATAACTGTAAGTTCTGCAGACCGTGGCTCCTTTGAGCATCATTTCATTCATCGTCCGATATGACTTAATGTTGGAGGACATAATATTAAAAGTAAAGGCTACTTTTGTCCCTTTATTGAATCACAATAAAAATTTTAGTTATTTACGAGGGCTGATCAACAAAGACTGAGACTTCTTTTTTTATTTTTCACAGATGTTTATTACTGCAATAAAATGTTTACATGATTTCAAAGTAGTCCTCTCCTACTTCAATGAACTTTTCATAGCGTCTATGCCAGTCCTTGAACACGTGCTGCAGACCATTCTTTGTCAGGTACTTGAGAAACGCCTCGCTTTCCTTGAGCACTGCTTCAGAGTTCTCCAATCGAATACTCCTAAGCTTCGATTATCACCAGTCATAGCTGCATCATTATGATCCTGAAGGAAAACAAGCCAACACAGTGTGGAAATTGCTAGGTTCTCCAACACCTAAAAAGTCAAAAGTTGTTCCATCTGCAGGGAAAGTGATGGTGATCACATTTTTTTACTGTAATGGAATGATTTACCAGCATGCAGTTCCCCCCCCACACTACTGTTACAGTAGCATACTACACGTCAGTATTGGCTACACTGAGGAAGCACATTATAAAGAAACAACCAGAGCTTTCTCGGACTGGGTGATGACTTCATCATGGCAATACACGGCATCACGTTGCAAATTAAGTCATGCAGTTTCTGGCTCGATTCAACATTACCTGTGTACCACATCCACCTTATAGCCCCGATCTTGCACCCTGTAACATTTTTTTCTTCCCATTACTAAAGGCAGAGCTTAGAGGTATTCGATTTGAGCACTCTGAAGCAGTGCTCAAGAAAAGTGAGGCGATTCTCAAGGACCTGACAAAGTTTGGTCTGCAGCATGTATTCAAGGACTGGCAGAGATGATATAAAAGTGCATTGAAGTAGGAGGGGACTACTTTGAATGAGATCATGTAAACATTGAATTGCAGGAATAAACATCTGTGGAAGAAAAAAAAAAAAAAACAGTCTCAGTCTTTGTTGGTCAGTCCTCGTATTATCAGACGTTAGGTAATCGCATTGAATCACATTAGTCTGTCTTATACACTAAATTTTACATGGCAGATGAAAACATATGATCATGTATCAGAAATAGAAAAGTAGCTTGGCCTTGATACCAAAATTAATGTACACACAAAATAAGTAATTTTTTGTTTTTGTTGTAATTTACAACCTCCAATGTTAAGTCATATTGGACAATGAATGAAATGGGTGAAATTATGCTCAAATAAGCCTAGCGTCCATAGAGTGTAGAGTTACTGACATTAGTCTTTCAGGATAGGGAAAACCCCAGAAGAAACCTTATCCAGGTAACTCACCCTGATCAAGATTTGAACTCGGGATCTCTTGAACGTGAGACAGACACGCTACCATCTATTCTACAGAGGTGGGCATATAAGTAATGTGTTTAAAAATCGCAATAATACTTTATCCTATATAATAAAATTCTACATCCCAGATAAATCCCTTGTCCTGCACTGTGGCGTAGCGGGCTAAGGCATCATGCCTTGGCTCCCTGCCATGGAAAGTGACCAGGGATCGATCCCACCCGTAGGGTGCAGATTTTAAGTCCCGGGTATAGGTCCGGTGTCCTCTCAGCATCGTGAGGAAATTGAAGAACTTATGATAGGTAAGCAACGCTAGTCATAAAAGCCGACATTCTGGCTGGGAGATGGCTGAGATGCTGACCATATCTCTTTCCCATAGTGCTTGGATGATTCCCACCTCTGCCTTGTATATACGGGCGAGAGGTCGGCAGTCGTCGGCAGGTCCTGGCCCTATATGGGCTGTTACATCCTCGGTTACGTTACATTAGATAAATCCCTTGTTTCATCTAGATATTCCTGTGAACTGTAAAAAGGGTGTTTAAGAGCCATTTATATAATATATTTTTAAATCTACTCATATTAGAGTTTGGGTTTTACTTTCAAGTTTTATATTTGATATATACGCTGCAGGACGTATCTATTTATGCTGATACTCTTTATTTTAATTAATTTTTCATGTTGACTCTATCTATGATACTCTTTATTCCAATGTGTAAGGACTATTATACAATGAAGTACAAAATCAATATAATTTGAGTTGAACTAATACTCAATGTTCTACTTATCGCTAGTATTTACCTAGAACACGTTTCGTTAAGATCTTCCTAACATCATCAGCTGTTGTCGACTAATGGACATTGGTTTGGTGAACTCATTGGAGGCAATAGGTGCGTCACTGTTGGTATCTTGATGAACTTGAAGTTTGGGTTTTCTTCAAAGGTAGTGTCGAAATTAAACAATTTTCTTTCATATTTCCTTATGAAGATTTTTTCCCACATGGTTAATGCAGCTGGACCTAGGACACTTTTTAATAAGTGGATTTCTCGTTCTATATCATGATTCCATTTTTGGAAGGAGAACCATGATATAGAATGAGAAATCCACTTATTAAAAAGTGTCTAAGGTTCAGCTGCATTGACCAAGTGGGAAAAAGTCTTCATAAAGAAATATGAGAGAAACTTGTTCAATTTTGACACTACCTTTGAAGAAAACCCAAACTTCAAGTTCATCAAGATACTTACAGAGATGCGCCTATCGCCTCCAATGAGTTCACAAACCAACATCTATTAGTCGACAACAGCTGATGATGTTAGGAAGATCCTAACGAAACGCGTTCTAGGTAAATACTAGCAGTAAAGTGGAGCATTGAGTATTAGTTCAACTCAAAATTATATTGATAATCTTTAGTTAACATTACCCATAATAATGAAATCTGACTATTAACAATTATTAAATTATATTTCAATAGAAATATTCTTTTTTCAGGTGGCATTAATAGTTAATGTGGCAACCTACTGAGCCTTTACGCCACATTACTATGGCTTGAATGCACTACAAGCAGCGTATGAAAATTTCACAGTACTTGGGTTCCCATGTAACCAATTTGGACTGGTAAGTAGGAAATCAGTATTAATGCTCCTTTAACTTGCAACTATGAGGGCTGTTCAATAAAGAATGATCACAATTTTTTTTAACAACGTACCTTTACTCATCCTCATAATTTTGATGGTCCTTCTTAAAATAGTCTCCTCTGAATGTGATGTACTTTTCCCAGCGTTTCTGCCAGTCTTCAAAGACATGCTGAAAACCATTTTTTGAGAGATCCTTCAAAATTGCCTCCGCAGCCTTCACCACTGCTTCTGATGATGGATAATGTCTCCCACAAAGGCGTTTTTTCAAATTAGGGAATAGAGAAAAGTCACATGGGGCTAAATCCGGACTATAAGGAGGATGAGGGATGCACTTCATGCAACAACATTGGCAATATGCAGCCTCGCATTATCGTGGTGTGGCATCCAGCCTGCTTCACGGAAATGTGGTCTTTTGCGCCTGATATGGACTTGCAATGTTTTCAGGATATCCCTGTAGTATTGTCCAGTTACTGATGTGTGTGCAGGTACAACATGCTGATAAACCATTCCATGAATATCAAAGAATGCAATGACCATAACTTTCCCAGCAGAAGTAACCAATTTTGCTTTTTGGGGGTTGGTGATGAAGGAGATTTCCACACTGAGCTTTGCTGTTTGCTCTCAAGTGCATAGACATTGGCGAGGAATACCTATAATGTTACCTGAATGGTTTTGTTCAATAAATGGTTCCTGTAAACTAAAAAAGGTTGTAGTGCCAATCATTTTTGAACGCCCCTAGTAGATTTTTTATTTTCACTTAAATGTGAATCTTCTGTAACTACAAATCTATTGGAAGGTTGTATTTAAGAAATGCAGATTTGAAGCAATGAATTTTTAAACATGTCTCTTATAAAATATGTCTTACTGAATAAGAATATTTATTGTAACTTTTCATAACTATTCTGTTGCAGCAAGAACCAGGGGCAAATGCAACTGAAATTTGGAATGGTATAATGCATGTTCGTCCTGGGAACAGATTTGTGCCTGTTTTTCCTTTATTTAAGAAGATAGAAGTCAATGGAGAGAATGAACATCCTCTATATACATTCCTCAAGGTATGTATTACAAATCTTATATATTGAGGGAACCTTCTCATACTACAGAGTGCTAACTACACACCTACATTTTAAAAAACAATACAAAATGCATCATTCTCCAATATAAGAAGCTCGTTTTAAGAGTTTGGAGAAAAAAGAGATTACATCAAAAGATATCATTCTGTCATTAGGAGAAAATGCTAGGTTATAGTTTAATTGATAAATTCCAACAATTTTTAATCAAGGAGTTCACTCAATCAAAATTCATGTCAACATTAGCTGAGGATGTTAGGAAGGTCCTAATAAAACACGTTCTATGTACAGTACGTGCAAGATAAGAAGAGCACTGGATTTATGGTGTGGTGCAGGCAGAGGGGAAGAAACAAGAGGTAACACTCTTTTGTTTCTGCAGTGTGGTTAACCTTGAAAAATACAGTTCAGCAAAATAGCGTGTAAGATAAGCGAAGATATCACAAGTAACGTTGCATCCTCTGAAAACATTCCTTGGTTTTGTCCACACCAGCTCAATTGCATTCAGATCACAGTTATACGGAGGTAGACGAATAATAATGTGTCCCCTTTCGAGAGCCATAACATCCAAAAATGCTCATACAAATATAAATCATTTTCAAGTAAATGCTGATGTACATTACCACCACACTCGTAACAAGGATAAACTGGCAATTCGAGCGCACCAAACAAGCCTTTATGAAGGAAGCTTTAACTACAAAGTGATGTTATATAATAAACTTCCAAATTCATTTAAACAAGCTGTATCATTAAAACACTTTAAGAATAAGGTTAAGAAATGTTTGCATGCACACTGTTTTTATACGGTTAATGAATTTTTAGAACTATAATCATATAAATGGGCACTGGGAGCATAGTACATTCACAAACTTGTAATATTTATATTATGACATTTCTTGTAGTAAATTAGTTTATGCAAATAACAAATGAAACCATAGAAAAGCTGCTTACTGTGTATATTGTATGTAATCAATTTGACTTTATGTATATACTGTATTTATACATTTTGACGTGTCTCATATCATGTATATGTTGCCAAGGACGAACTAAAGTTCTAATTCTAACATACGACTGTTGTAAACTGGTTAGCTAATTAACCTCGAAATTGATGAAAACGAAATATGGTGGACATGATAAAACTTAGCATATTAGCCACTAGATGTCAGTGTATAGCGCATTTCAAATTTCAAAGTTGTCATGTATGTTTACGGAGTTAAATGAACCTTACCAAATGAGGACTTGGAACCCGATCACTCTTCATATCGCGCGCATATAGTAAACACTAGCATATATTCAGCATGGAGTGATAGTTTGACTGAAAATTATATTAATTTTGTGCTTCATTGTATCACAGTCCATACTCATTAAGATTGTTTAAAGTGTTTGTAATGTATTATATACCAATAAGTCCAAGTAAATCACCTCATCATTCTTTACTGAAGCTCAGTGAATGCCTTTCAGAATCTTTGTGACACAAAAATGTGTTCTGATTATGTAGAGACCATCTAATATGATTATAATGACCCACTATAACTCAGTTTGGCAATGATACAACCATAATAATAATTAGTAATAATGGAGAGATTCATAAAAAATTAACAGATAAAACAACAGAAGCAACATATAGTTACTTTGAAAACTACAAGTTAAAATTAAACACAGCAAAAACCGTAGCAATTCACTTTCACACTAATCAAAACAAAAATGTTGTACAGCCTAATCTATTGTCAACATGTGGGATTGTTGTGCTGCTGCCACAGGCCGGAGCTGGGCACTCGACAGGAGAGAAAAAGACAGAGAGAGGCTCATGAACGTTCTTCCCATTGTTGCTGGAGCTAACGTTCTTGAAAGGTCTGCGACTTTCTAGAAACAACGGCTGGGGATGTATTGTCATGCTGCTTAAACCATTACCATGACTTTATCTTTGTTAATAGAAACCTCTCAGATAATGCAATGATTATTCTTGTAAGAGTGAAAGGAGTACTAACGCGACTCCTGGTCCTCTGCTAAGCACCAATGAACGCATCACTTCACCCAATGGAATTCACGGAATCGCAGACAGATATATGTTTAAGTTTTGTTGAGTCACATTTGTTTACACATCTTCACTTATTATTTTTAAAAATGCTGGAACGTTTTCCAGGACCTTCGCCCTCTTCCTCGGCAGTTTAGTGACTCAGAGTGTAAACAAGTGTGACTCCACAGAACTTCAACATGAAGAAAACTTCACTGTTAATAATGCTTCTATTTGTAATATTTAGATATATGTTTACTCCACGTGGAGTAATCAGTACATTATCTGAGAGGTATTTATTACCAAAGATAAATCCATGGTAACCATTCGAACAGCACGACTATATAAATACCTGCAAGGTATTAGGAGTGGAGTGGTTTGTTGGTTATTGTGACAGTCGACAGTTGAAGTGTACTGCAGAGATTCCTTTCATTTGTTTTCGTACAGTAAAACACCAAGTCAGCCTCAAAGACAACTGCTTGTCAATTTCACGTCTTTTTGACTGCAGCAAAAGTTGTTCTAAATTTCTGCAAACAAGATTGCTGAATCTACCAACCCACGCAGTCACAATTGGTGTCAGGAGTGGGATGGTAGATTCGGAAATCTGGTTTGCAGAAATTTAGAACAACTTTTGCTGCAGTCAAAAAGACGTGAAATTGACAATCAGCTGTCTTCGAGGCTGACACGGTGCTTTAGTGCAGGAAAACAAAGGAAAGAGCTTCAGTCGTCGACTGTTGCAATAACCAACAAACAACTGCCACTCCTAAGACCTTGTGGGTATTTATACATCCACAGCCATTGTTTCTAGAAAACCGTAGACCTTTTGAGAACTTTAGCAGCAGCAACAATAGGCAGAACGTTTCAGAGCCTCTTTCTGCCTTTTTTTCTCTTATCAGGTGCCCGGCTCTGGCTTGTGGCAGCAGCACAACAAAGTCACACAGTGACAGTATTAATAAATAATATGATCATTGATAGGACAAAAAGCACCAAATATTTAGGAGTCTGGATCCAGAGGGATTTAAAATGGGATATACATATTGATCACCTAATGAAAAAGATTGAGCATAGCGTGTTATATTTTCAGAAAATTGGCAAAAGCTATCAGTATACAAATAATGAGAAGTATCTACTTCACATTCGTACATTCAATCCTTAGATATTTAATAGTCTTCTGGGAAAATTCACCACACTGCAAGAAATTATTTATAATGAAAAAGAGAATCATACAAATATTAGTAGGAGTAAATCAGAAACACTAATGTCATTGTTACTCCCCAAGCATTTATATACACAAAGCCATTCTTTTTTTTTAAAAAAAAAAAAAATGAGTGATCACAACACATTAACCATAAATACAGATTTTCATGAACATAACACCAGACAACATAGTAATTTACACATAATAAAGGCAAATATGTTGTTGTTAAATGCTAGGCTTTGGCAATGAAGCCATTAGCTCTCTTGCTCTCCAATATTTCTGTGTAGTGGGTCCGGCAGGTAGGACTTCACAGGTTAGATGTTGTTCTTCAGTCATTTCCTCTTCTTTGTTGTCAAATGCTAGGCTTTGGCAATGAAGCCATTACCTCTCTTGCTCTCCAATATTTCTGTGTAGTGGGTCCAGCAGGCAGGACTTCACAGATTAGAAGATGTTCGTCAGTCATTTCCTCTTCTTTGTTGCACAGAGAACAATTTGGACTTGTATAAATTCCTATTCTGTGTATTTGGCCAAATAATCATGTTCCGTAAGTAATCTAAAATTTGCTACTGGAGCTTTACGTGGGATTTCTGGAATAATTTCTGGATTTTTAATTGAAATATTCCATTTTTTTATCTTTGGCTTTGTTAGATATTGATTGCTTATACATATATATATATATATATATATATTAAATTAATCTTTTTATGGATGTAAAGGGTAAGTTTTTACTTTTGTTCTGAATTAAATTTGCACCTTTTTGGCAAGAAAATCAGCTGATTCATTTCCAGCAATTCCAGAATGTGCAGGTATCCACTGTAATATAATTCTTTTCTGTAGTTTTTGAAGTTGTTTGATCATTTTGTGGCATTCTTTAATTTGGATTGACCTCATTTTATATAAACTTATTGCACATAATGCTGCTTTAGAATCAGAAAGTATGACAGCATTTTTGAATTTATCTATTCTGTATAGGTGTTGGAATGAAATATGAATAGCCGTTACTTCTGCATCAAAATTAGTTGTGTGGTATCCTGCTGGTTGATAGAATGAGAACAGTGCACATTTAATTCCTGTTTCTAAGTTGTTGTCCAAGTTAGATCCATCTGTGTAGATATGAAACCATTCTTCAGGTGGGTATCTATTGTTCACAGTTTCTAATGCTAGTGCTTTTAGTACAGGTTTGGAAGTTTCAGATTTTGTAACTATTTGTTCTAAATCTAATTGAATATTAATTGGGAATATTAATTGGTTCAAAAGTCAGTGGGTTTTCTTTGATTAAAATGTTTTCTTTAGAATTAGGAAGATTCAGATCTGTTTTTAATTCCGTAACTTTGTGTAGGAAACTTGTTTGTATTTTCATCTTGATTGGCTGTAGTAGTCTTTTTTCCCATTTTGTTGTTTTTAACCGCAACAGTTTTTCATGTTGTATTAGTGCCTGCTCCTCTAAAGTTAGATATATTGGATAGTTCCGAGTTAAGGCTTGCATTGCCGTGATTGGAGTTGATTTTGCTGCACCAGTTATTAGTCGCAGGGCCTGATTTTGGCATACTTCTAGGTGATTTATGTTAGAACTGTTTGCTGTAATTATTACCTCTGCATTATAAAGAAGGCTTGATGAATGTTTTGTATGTGGTGTTTAGAGTATCCCGATTACTGTCCCACTTGATTCCAGGTAATCTTTTCAAAATTAAAATTTTTGTTGTTGATTTGTTTACTACTGCTTCAATATGATATCTCCAAGATAATTTTGAATAAAAAATTGTTCCTAAATATTTTGTTTCAGGTTTGTTTTCTTGAACTGCAGATTTAGTTTAGGAGTTTTCTTTTTTAAGCTAAAATATTTGGAATGTTGTTTTATCAGTATTTATTTTCATCAAATTGTTGTCAGTCCACTTTTCCAATAGTATCAGAGCCTTTTCCATTGAAGTTTTGGATTTCTCTATTTGTGGAGAAGATGCCCAGATGATCATGTCATCTGTAAAAAGAGCTGTCTTTATTTCTGTGTTTGATACAGCCGAGGGAAGATCATTGATGTAGATGTTGAACAAGGCAAATATTAAATTGTATCAAGACGGATCATATACTCCAAATTTTACAACAGATAAAATGGCTAGATTTATATTGGAATTGGTTTTGGAAATATCTACTTAAACTTAAAACTCTGTTTCAGGATCAGTGTATATCTTCAAGAGATGGCTTCTCTAGCAAAGAAAATCTTTATTACCAACCATTCAAAGTGAATGATGTGCGCTGGAACTTTGAGAAGTTTTTGATTTCTGCAGAAGGTAAACCAGTAGCTCGGTACGATCCAAGTACAGTACCCGACAAAATTGAAGAGGATATAGTAGCATTGCTGCAAAGGGGATACTAATTTTGTTTTCAGCCAAAATTAATTTAGTATTTTGTCAGTAAAATAAAACATCAAAATTTTAAAGTTCACAGATAACATATGAAGACTCTTTCTATGCACAGAAAGTAACAAAGACAATAAATATATGTATTATTAGAACTACTGCAGCGTAAAGCTTGTTAAATATCATTATATCACTGATTACTTAAATTGTATTCAAACTGACCGACTTCTTTGAAAAATAAGCTGCCTTGCTAAGTAATAGGTACAGTGAATATTCGTATACTGATTCAAGCATAGGAAATTAATTATGGATTTCCTTAAAGCACTCGTTCTTGGAACTAGTATGAAATTTAGGAATTAATGTGTTTACTCTCTGTGCATGGAAAGTCGAGTTTGTTTAAATTTGTTGACTGTAAATAATTTAAGTAATTTGATGTTTCAACTTTGAAACAAAAATAACATAATCTTTGATGCTTGATTGGCTCATTTTAAAGTTCAAGAGTTTTGTTTATGAAATAAGGTGAAGCATTTATCAATTTAACTTTGTATACTTCTAGAAGTTCCTAAGTTTATGTTTAACTTTATGTACTAAAATTTCACCAGTCGCATTTTATACAATTGTAAATGGAAGATACTTAATAGCAAATGTCATAAGTAGGCACTTATTCTTATTTTATGGCTATTTTTATAATGTATGAATAAAGCAAATTGCACGTCTGTTCCTTTGAGTACACATAAAATATTCCTAGGTAATTTTATTATACGCTACGTAATTTACAAGTATTATAATTATTTTGTTGTCCAGTCAAAAATTATATCTTACTGTGCCTCATGTTACCATAATGTTATATTAACATTAATAACAATTCTTTATAACTAGAGAATACAAAGTTAAACAGAAGCAAGCCCATTTTTCAGTCTTTTCTTATTATTTATTGCAACTTATTATAAAGAAAGCAAGCAAAAACAAAGAAAAACATATTTTCTCTTCTCCATCAGTGTAAAATAGAAAAAGAAACAACTAAGGTCATTACTTCTGACTTTAAGTCAAAGAGGAAAATAAAATAGCATAATTAATTGAAAGTTTATATAGCAACACATCTTCCTGTCAGATATTGAGATTTAAAGTTGGTACAGAGTCTTATATATCAAGATCACACAATGTTTATCAGCAACTATAGATAAACCGCGAACAAACTGCAGTGGCGTGTGCATATGCGAGCACAGTCCTTCCTCGCCATCCAAGCATCACTTCTTTCCCACTCCTGCATACATTGACCAGTGCAGTGCAACTTGCGCTGTGGCAGAGAGCAGAGGCGACTTAAAATAGGGGGGGGGGGAACTAGAGAGCTTCCGTTTTGGTAAGCTACGCCTCCAACTGTATTTTGTTTGCGGTTTACCTATAGGAAAATTACCACAAAGGTCTTCATTACAGCTGTATTTATTGCTTTTGCCTACATTGCGACTGGCTAAGCACATTCTTTCCCTGTACCATATTCTAACTCTTCGTGTATCTACTGACCGAGAAGAATATTTATTTTTCTAATGTATTTGAGATATAACATCCCATTAATCAAAAGATGGCTGCAAAACAAACAATAAATAACTTTACATCTTCCTTCCATGGATCCTTCAACATGAATGGGTTACAAACAACAGAGTAGACTATAAAATAACAATGTATGGAAATTGAAATAAGCAACTCAAGATAATTTTAAGAGAGCTGCTTGTAATTGCTCTACTAATGAACTTCCAACTACAGCAATATATTCTGTATATATATAATAACAATTCTACTGAATTGTATTGAGATCCAGCACCATGTTCAAAAACATTTACATTGATTTAGAAAGTTTATACCAACAAATATGCAGATAAACACTACAAAACTGATGTGCTTTGATGTTGGGTATGAATACCGGACTTGCCCATTTATGAAAGTTCAGCCATAAACCAAGGCTCATGGTGGGCTGAACAGGATGTGGGTTGGCTGTACTGAGAACTTGTGCATTCATTCTTAGGAGGCCAATTCTTTGGGCAATATCTGTGTTCATATTTAGCATCAGAGCACTGAAGCTTATTAGTTAGTAAGTCAAACTTATGTTATCAGCTAATGTAAATGAACATGTCATGCAGCTTGTACATTGTATATGCAGAATTAATAAATGTATTAAAACATTCTTAATACTTATTAAATATATTTGAATCCTATTTTGCTACTATATATAAGGTGCATTCAAAAAGAAACGAGCCTGAGGCATAATTACAGAAACCAGTAATTGTAAGTTAGAAGTATTGACCCTGGCTGTTGAGACACTTGTCCCACTGTGACACAAGGTGGTGAATGGTTGTCTCATAAATGACCCGGGGCTGCGATGTGAGCCAGTTCCGCACATACAGCTGGATGTCGTCATCCGAGGTGAATCGTTTGCCCCTCAGAGCTTTCTTAAGGGAACCAAAAATGGCATAGTTACAGGGAGAGAGGTCTGGATTGTAAGGAGGGTGGCCGAGAACCCCCCATTTGAATTTCTGCAGGAGTGCCGTGGCTGTGTTGGCCGTATGAGGCTTTGCATTGTCGTGGAGCAGAATGACCCCAGGATGAGATTGCCTGGTGGTTTTGATTTGATCACTTGACGAAGGTTGGTCAAGGATTGCGAGTAATGGTGGGCATTCACTGTTGTCCTGTGCTGTAGGAAGTGTATCAGAAGGGGACCATGTTGGTCAAACAACGACATCAGCATAACCTTTCCTGCACTTGTGTGGATGGCCCTGGCTTTTATTGGTGGTGACCGTGGATGCTTCCACCGGAGACTTTGTCATTTTGATGACACCATGATTCATCTCCAGCCATCACTCGTGCCAGGAATTCATTCCCTTCCCTAGCATAGTGCTGCAGATGCCCAACACAGTGGGCCATTCGACATGCTTTCTGGTGTGGTTGAAGACTGTGAGGCACTCATTGGGCACACACTTTGTGCACGAGCGGTTGTTCCTTCATGATGTGAACACTTCTGACACTTATTCTGACCTTGGTGGCTATTCAATGTCACTCTGCGCTCCTGGGTAAGGAGTGCATCAACTAGCTGGACGATGTCATCGGGATGCAGTGTGGTGCTCCAGACTGTGCAGTATTGGCTAACGACACCTGTCCTCTCCTGAAGTGCTTGTGCCACGCCTTGACCCTTGCAAGGGACATGCAGCATTTGTTATACACTTGTCACATTCATCGATGAATGTCCACTCCCCCTACTCCTTCCGCTATCAGAAAACAAACAGCACCTCTTTGCTCTTCTTTTGATGCCTTCATTTCACTGTTTGCATTGCGACTGACAGCGTTGGACGATTGATGCATGCGGCTGCTATCTTTGTATAGTCACTTAATGTGCACGCGCGCCATCTAGCGACGGGCTGTGAACTTCCAGCTCTGGTCGGAACAACGCTTACGTTACACGCGCCACGATATTACCATCCTGTCACCGGTTTGAGCATACCAGACTCCAGCTCGTTTCTTTTTGAACGCCCCTTATACAGTTCGCCCAAGATAAGTTGACCACTGGATTTATGGTGTGGTGCGGGCAGAGGGGAAGAAAGTCAACTTTGAAAAACACAGTTCAGCAAAATAGCGTGTAAGATACGCGAAGATATCACAAGTAACGTCACATCCTCTGAAAACATTCCTTAGTTTTGCCCACGCCAGCTCAATTGCATTCAGATCACAGTTATACGGAGGTAGACGAATAATGTGTCCCCTTTCGAGAACCATAACATCCACAAATGTTCATACAAATATAAATCATTTTCAAGTAAATGCTGATGTACATTACCACCACATTCGTAACAAGGATAAACTGACAATTCGAGCGCACCAAACGAGCCTTTATGAAGGAAGCTTTAACTACAAAGTGATAATGTTATATAATAAACTTCCAAATTCATTTAAACAAGCTGTATCATTAAAACACTTTAAGAATAAGGTTAAGACATCTTTGCACGCGCACTGTTTTTATACGGTTAATGAATTTTTAGAACTATAACCATGTAAATGAGCACTGGGAGCATAGTACATTCACAAACCTGTAATATTTATATTATGACATTTCTTGTAGTAAATTAGTTTATGCAAATACCACATGAAACCATAGAAAAGCTGCTTACCGTGTATATTGTATGTAATCAATTTGACTTTATGTATATACTGTATTTATACATTTTGACGTGCCTCATAACATGTATATGTTGCCAAGGACGAACTAAAATTCTAATTCTAACCTACAAATGCTGTAAACTGGTTCGCTAATTAACCTCGAAATTGATGAAAACGAAATATGGCAAACATGATAAAGCTTAACGTACTAGCCAATAGATGTCAGTGTATAGTGCATTTCAAATTTCAAAGTTGTCATCCATGTTTACGGAAAGTTACCGAATGCGGACTTTGGACCCGTTCGCTCTTCAGATCGCGCACATATTGTACATCAGATCCAAAAGTATTAACGTAACTTTGTAACTTGTAACTTTGTTTACTGTTTAAAGAAACACTGAATTTTGGCATATTGCTGCTGGCTACAGTTTTTTTCTTTTTTCCTTTTTTTACTTGTTCCATTTATACCCCACCTTTAACTACAATGATCATATCGGCGGCCGTTCTCCTTTGGAACATACCGAAGGTATTAACTCGTATTCATTAGGTTTGAATCATTAGATCACGCACACATTCACACTGTCATTCATACTTCCAGACTCTGGGCAAGATAACGAATTATCTTGGTCGGAGAAAAGTCCCCATCCCCACCGCCGGGAATCGAACCCGCGACCCTAGCACAACTGGCAGGTGCTCTACCGACTGAGCTACGGGGCCAGCCCAAAAAACAAAAGTTAAACTCACTCATTATTGTGTTTTTTAAAATAAACACAAGGGGTAATTCAAACGCTTTCATTATGCGTACATTTATTTGCTTGGCAGCACTCATTGTTGCAAAGAAGAGCACCTGTATTGTCTGCAACGTAAATACAAATACAATATACATCCGGCGAAGTAACTTTCACTGTCACGGGCTAACGGTTTTTGAAATACGAGGCGTCTCTGTAAAATAAATTCTCCGATTTTATTTAATATAGAAACCATGTTTATTGTCAATTAATGTTACTTTGATTGAAAGGCGGAACTTGCAGCTATTTTTCAACGTAATCACCATTGCAATCGATGCACTTTTACATGCGCTGTGGCAGTTTTTGTATACCCTTGTCATAGCACTCTCCCGCCAAGTTGCGCAGGTAGCGCTCAACCTCGTTTTTCAAATCATCGTCGGTCTGGAAACGTGTTCCACGCAGGTGTGACTTCAACTCAGGAAACAGATGATAATCACTAGGTGCTAAGTCTGGACTGTAAGGGGAAATGAGTGAGAATGTCCCATCCGAACTGGGCTAGGAGATCAGCCGTTGCATGTGCAGTATGGGGACGAGCGTTTCGTGATGAAAAATCTCTCCCTTCGTCAGCATTCCCCTCCTTCCATTTTGAATGGCACGTCGCAATTTGTTTAGTCTCACAGTAGCTAGCGGCGTTTATTGTTGTGCCGGTAGGCATAAACTCCCACAACAGTACACCTTTTCTGTCCCAGAACACACTTGCCATCACTCTGCCGGCAGAAAATGTCTGTTTCAACTTTCGCGGCTTCGGCGAATCCGAATGCCGCCACTGACGAGAACGTTCTTTAGTTTCTGGTGTTGTGTAGTGCACCCAGATTTCATCGCCAGTGACAATTGAATCCAACAATTGCTCGCCCTGTTCTGCATAGCGCTCCAGGAATCGGTGGGCCGCTTCAACACATTGCCGTTTATGGTCTTCGGTGAGCATTTTGGGGACGCACCTCGCACACACCTTGCGATAATGCAAATGTTCGGTCAAAATCTTGTCAATCGTAGTCTTACTGACTTCAGGGATAAGTTCGCACAGCTCCGAACTGTCAAGCGCCGATCTTTAAGCATTTCTTGCTCCACTTTTGCAATTGTTTCGGCTGAAACCGAAGGCCGACCAGAACGCTGTTCGTCATGGACGTCTGTACGTTCGTCTTTGAACTCTCTGACCCACTTTCGCACGTTTTGACCTCCATACATTGTGGCCCATAGACTTCGCATAACTGACGATGAATTTCAGTGGGGGTAGTCCCCTTGGCACTCAAAAAACGGATCATTGCATGCAACTCGCACTTGGTGGAAGTGATAGGAAGCTCCATCGAAAACGGCTGCCCAGCCAAGACTAATGGTTACAACGGGTCCGTTGTGGTGGGGATTTGAAGAGGTGAAACCAAGCTACACGCCAGTGTTGCCGGATCTCCTTCTTCACGGCTCCAGCGCCTTGGAGACCTCATTTTACGGACAAGCCTCGTCAAATGTACTGAAGGAAATATTTAATGATGAATAAAATAATAATTCATAAGTAATAGATCAATAATGAAATAAAGGCACCCTAAAGCTTTTATTTTGTAAAATATGCATTTATATTGAAAAAGGAAAGGTGCTCGTCGGCGATAATGGTCATGTTTGACATAAAGAAGATCCATAAATTCTCTATGGGCACAGTGCTTAGACTTTTCCAAATCAAAATAGCTCCAATTGCGTGCTTTGTGATCAGCAAATAGGACAATTGGGAACATGAGGTGACTCGAGGCAGTGAAAGCAACCTTCCTCAAAAGAGCCCTCAACCTGATCGAGGATAACATACTTACTGGCGGATACAGACTACTTTATAAGAGATAAAACAGAGCTATGGCCTTTGAGTATGAAGAACACATCATAATAAGAGAAGAAAAAGCAGCAAACATAGATCCGAATTTATTTGAACACCATAGAATGGAAGAAGCCTAACTTCGAGCTATGACACATACATGTGGGCTGTTCAATAAAGAATCATAATTTTTCGCACTAAAATTCAATCTTAATATATTCTGTTAGCTTAATGTGAAACAAACACGCCGTAGTAGTTTCATTGTTGGTATTCCTGGTTCCGGCCTCTGAGAACCAGACAAGTTCAGACATGTTCAGTATCGCCTACCGCTGTAATGGAGGTAACACGCGAGGAACAATATGCGGCTTTGAAATTCTACTTCGTCTCAACAAATCTTCAGTTGAGGCCTATACAATGTTACAGGAGGCCTATGAGAGTTTTTTCTTCCCCACAGCACAGCTCGAAGGTGGACCCAGTGCTCCAGTTACTGACCTTACGGAAGAAAAACATCAACTCTGCTGCTGCCATTGTGAGAGAGGATCGAAAATTACCCTAAGATCACTTTCTGAAATACTGAACATTTCATTGGGTGCCACCCACACGTTGGTGACAGAAACATTACACATGAGACGTGTTTGTGCGCGATGGGTTTCAAGACTGTTGATTCCCGAACAAAAGGACATTCGCATGCAGGTCTGCATGCAGTTGAAGTTGATGTTAGAGGAAGATCCGGAGTGTCTTTCAAACTTAATCACTGCTTATGAAACTTGGCTACATTATTTTGATCCTAAGAGCAAACAGCAAAGCTCAGTGTGGAAATCTCCTTCATCACCAACCCCCAAAAAAAGCAAGAGTGGTTACTTCTGCTGGGAAACTGTGATCATCTCATTCTTTGATATTCAGGGAATGGTTTATCAGCATGTTGTACCTGCACACACATCATTAACTGGACAATACTACAGAGATATCCTGAAAACATTGCAAGTCCATATCGGGCACAAAAGACCATATTTATGTGATGGATGCTGCACCATAATAATGCGCGGCCACATAATGCCAATGTTGTTGCTGAATATCTTGCAAAAATCAACGTGAAGTGCATCCCTCACCTTCCATATAGTCCGGATTTAGCCACATGTGACTTTTTTCTATTTCCTAACTTGAAGAAACGCCTTAATGGGAGGCATCATCCATGATCAGAAGCAGTGGTAAAGGCTGCGGAGGCAATTTTGAAGGATATCTCAAAAGATGGTTTCCAGCATGTCTTTGAAGACTGGCAGAAACGCTGGGACAAGTACATCGCATTCAGGGGAGACTATTTTGAGAAGGAGCATCAAGATTATGAGGATGAATTAAGGTATGTTGTCAAAAAAATTGTGATCATTCTTTATTGAACAGCCCTCGTATATGAGAACTGCAGTACATGGATTCCATCAGAAGATTTGCAGACAAGGACTCTTTGTGGTTAGTTTTGTGGACGATATCACATACCTTCATGCCAATCAAGGACTCAGTTTTACCAATTGTTATTTTTTAAACAATATGCTTTAAAACTATCAATTAACCCTCCGTGGGTTGCAGTGCATCCAGAAAGTGCCAGCCGTCTGTTTTCCCCGCACCACTTTTAGGTTTTTGACTTTTAAACGCCATTATAATTGGGGTTACATGTGCTGCAAATTTCAGTATTTGCATCCGCTGGAGGCCATGTGACTGAACCCGTTCATTCGTTCTACAATGTCTGGAATGTGTAAGATAGATGCCTAAGCACCACAAATGACTTGGAATTAGCTGTCAGTTTACTACAGAGGGTGAAGCAAATAAGATTGGTGAACGATGACAAATATGATTGGCGAGCAATGAGGTTTCTCTCAGGGTATGCGTGGATGGGTGTGAGAAGGAGATTTTCACAACACTGGAATGCCCGTCTCCAAATTATTTGTTCACTGCTTCTTCTTTTCAAACCTCGAAATGGAAGTTGCCGACCGAGGGTTACCAATCTCGGTTTAGAGTTACTGAATGCTAATTGTTTATTACTCGATAAATTTTGATGACCCGACAAATATTCAAGACAGAACAAGTTGACCGCTCTAATAGGCTTCACGTCTCAGACTCCTCTCATCGGCCTGACACCGAAGACTCCTCTGCTCGGCTTCAAGCCGAAGAGTGTTTATAATGGCTTCCTAGCCGCGAACTAGCCACATCGGCCTCACGCCTCACGCCCTCTAACCACAGCTGCGCGTGTGTATATATAACTTTCACTCTCAAAATTCCTTTTCAACCAAAGTCCCTTTGTGGCTGTTTTGGTCGCCATTGTAAATGATCCAAAGAATTCCCTATTCACACACGTCAAGTGACAATTCCTTTAGAAATCTTCTAAGGACACTGCTTCTTACACGGCTTTGTTATACACTTTCCCCAACTCAACTGGCCTTGCCCTGGTCGTGACAAAGAACCAACATTCCTTTGACATCTATCATGATTCTTTGCTTCTGGCAAACCATAATTTCGGTATCAAATGACAATGTCGATATAGGGCAACTAGATGAACAAGCGAAGATCATACTGATGCAGATGATTTTCTACCTGAGAGAAGAGAATTTTGACATCATAAGGGTGCTCAACTGCTTGGTTATCAGCGCCCTTACAAACACTAGTTCATGACAATAGCCAGATATAAATTACTCAAGATTAAAAACAAAAAGACAATAAAATAAATATGTCAAAATGGAAGAAAACTATAATTAACTATAAAATACCAAACGACTAAACAAAAGCCGTCTGCAATATTAACATGTTATCAAAACAAACTACCTGCTCAGAGGTGCCCGAATCAGTTTGTTCCTCTTTTTTTTTTTTTTTTTTTTTTTTTTTTTTTTTTTTTTTTTTTTTTTTTTTTTGCTTGTTCCATTTATACCCCGCCTTTAACTACTATGGTCATATCGGCGGCCGTTCTCCTTTGGAGCATATCGAAGGTGTTAACTCGTGTTCATTGGGTTTTAATCATTAGATCACGTACACAATTATAGCCCGCCTTTAACTACTATGGTCATATCGGCGGCCGTTCTCCTTTGGAGCATATCGAAGGTGTTAACTCGTGTTCATTGGGTTTTAATCATTAGATCACGTACACATTTATACCTCGCCTTTAACTGCAATGGTCATATCGGCGGCCGTTCTCCTTTGGAGCATATCGAAGGTGTTAGCTCGTTATCTTTGGTTTTTTATCATTACATCACGCACACATTCACACTCTCATTCATACTTCCAAACTCAGGGGAAGATGGGAAATTATCTTGGTTGGAGAAAAACGGCCACCCCCACCGCCGGGAATCGAAACTGGGACCCCTATCACGGTAGGCAGGTGCTCTACCGACTGAGCTATGGGGCCAGCCTTTTTCCTCTTCTTAGGGGGCCGGGCTAGCACTTTCAGCAGGTCTATCCTGCCTTTTTCTCATTGTCGTTTTGGCAGTGAGGACAGGATCTGCCTGCTCTACACCCTCAGTGGAGGAGGACCGCTTTCCTACCGGTAATTTCGAATCTAGTCGCTCAAAACGATCGGAAACTGCGACCGGTGAAGATGAAAGCCGCCGATCTGACTCCTCTCCAGATTTCTTTTTTTTTTTTTAATTTTACGCCTCCAACGTTCCCGTAGGGGAGGGGATCTGTCCCCTTCAGCTGCCGAGGTGCGGGCGCTGCGGACCCTTAGCACTCGTGGTACCTCTGACGTTACTAGAGGAACCTCGGGCCGAACATGCCGAGCCCCTCACTTCGGGGAGTTGTTTGGATTGGGTTGGACTCGAGGGGGCAGTGTGTTCCCGACACCCACGGGGAATTGGGTACCTGCGGCCAGGCTACGGCCGCCCGGAGGGGGTAGAGTGTTGCCTAAAAGGTCCCGGGTACTAGCTTGCAGAGCTAGTAGAAGTTGTGCTAGATCACCAGGCGGCGGTAGTGTTCCCTGCGGGGTTGACGCACGTAAGTGGCGTATCCACTTCCATCCCGTCTTGACGTTGTGCTCAGCGGGGGGGGGGGCGGCTTTTTAGACTCCAGGTATTGCCCTATGGAAAGAGCCCCAGAGTATCCATCGCTCCCGGGTAGAAGGAGGTCCGGGTGCTTGGTCCTATGGGTCCAGGACTAATGGCAATAGACCCTCTGCACATAACTGACGTCCTCCAACATTAAGTCATATCGGACGGTGAATGAAATGGGTGAAATGATGTTCAAATGTGTCCAGGACTAATGGCAATAGACTCTCTGCACATAACTGACATTAAGTCATATCGGATGATGGATGAAATGGGTGAAATGATGTTCAAATGTGTCCAGGACTAATGGCAATAGACCCTCTGCACACAACTAATCCTCCAACGTTAAGTCATATCGAACGGTGAATGAAATGGGTGAAATGATGCTCAAATGTGTCCAGGGTCCATGGAGCTTAGAGCTACTCAAACATTCGTCTTAAGGATAAAGGGAAACCCCGGAAAAAACCTTATCCAGTAACTCACCCTGACAGTGATTCGAACTCGGGACCTCTTGAACGTGAGGCAGACACACTACCATCTACGCTACCGAGGCGGGCACCTCTCCAGATGATTCCTCAGAAGATGTTCTCGGAGGAGATAGTCGTGAACTTTTGCGCTCCTTTTGCTTGGTACTAGCCTTCTTATTTTCCCTGAGAAAGTCAGAAGTCAGTTCTTTCATATGAGGACTTGAACTTTCTGGGCAATGCATTATATATATATATATATATATATATATATATATATATATATATTCTTGAGGTAGATGCTTTCTGTGGTGACTTGGCTGCAATGTTCTTCATAGGACTGGACTTGGTCGGCACGCTCACTGTTGTTCGTGCTGGTGTCTACTGCTTTGGCTGTGATCTGGGTGTCTCCGTAGGGGAGGGGATCCGTCCCCTTCAGCTGCCGTGGTGCGGTTGCTGCGGACCCCTAGCACTCGGGGTAGTAACGTACCCTCTGACGTTACTAGAGGAACCTCGGGCCAAACATTTGAGCCTCTCCCTGATTGGGAGTTGTTCGGATTGGGTTGGACTCGAGGGGCAGTGGTTCCTGATACCCGTGGGAGATCGGGTACGTCTCTGGACGAGGTTTAGGGAAGCCATTAATATTCCCGCGTACTAGCCAGCATAACTAGTAGAAGGTGTGCTAAATCACCAGGTGGCCCCACCGAGGTCATATTGGTAGCCTTCCCATTTTGGATTTTGCGCGCGTCAGTGGCGTATCCACTTCCATCCCATCATGAGTCCACAGGACCAGATGGAGGCGGCTTGTTAGTGTCTAGGTCTTGCCCTATGGAAAGCCCCACGGCGGTGCCGGACGCCCTTTTGGGACAGCTGGGTAACTCAGTGGTCGAAGGAGGCCTGGGGCCCTGGTTCTACAGGTCCAGTACTAATGGGAGTAGATCCTCTGACAATGACGTGTTAACACTGAAGAAATAGATATGCTTAACCAAGGCCTGAAAACGTGTATAACATACTCCAGCAAACCTGATGAATTCATTGCAGATATAGAATTAGCAGTAGAACGCTTGGAAACCATGGATAAAAGTATAATTAGGAGAAAATCATGTCCTATATTGGAAAACTTAACAAATAGAAAACATCCGAAACAAATTAAGATAATTAAATCTTTAAGAAAAAAGGATGTAATCTTCTCAAGGGCTGATAAAGGGAACAAAATAGTAATTTTAGACACAGCTACATACAAGGAAAAAATGTTAGAGTTACTACAACAAAAAGAATTCCAAGAAATATATTCTAATCCACTCAACCGATGCATAAAAGATGTACAAAAAACCATCATTAATAGTAAAATTTTAACAACTGCAGAACAAAAAACTATCAAACCGGACAACCCTACCCTTGCAAGATTATATGGTTTGCCTAAAATACACAAACCCAACATACCCATGAGACCCATTGTAAATAATATCAACACTCCTACTTACCCTTTGGCAAAATGGCTGTCCAAAAAATTTCAGTCCTTTCCACAATTCCATACTCTGAGCATAAAAAACTCTTTAGACTTGGTAGAAAAAATTCAAAATCTTAAACTAAAACCTCATGACACTTTAGTATCCTTTGATGTCCGCTCCCTCTTCCCTAGCATTCCATTAGACAAACTTTTGATTCAACTGAAAAAATGGCTAACTTCTATTAACCTAGATGCCAATGCAATAGAAGAATATTTGACAATGACTGAAATATGTATACATCAAAATTATTTTGTTTTCGATGGAAAATATTATAAACAAATTTCAGGACTAGCTATGGGAAGCCCATTATCACCATTTTTGGCCAATTTATATATGAGCTTTTTCGAAACACATATTACTAAAGCCTTCCCACATATTTTTAAAACATGGTACAGATACGTAGACAACATCTTTGCAATAGTGCCCTACAAACAAATAGATGATGCTTTGAAATTACTCAACCTACAAGAACCCAGCATACAATTCACAGTAGAAACTAAAGAGGACTGTACTCTACCTTTTTCGGACCTTAAAATCGAAAAAAGCAATGAAAAACTAGAATTTGGTATCCATAGAAAAGCAACACACACAGATAATTACATCAAAGCAAATAGTTTCAACCCAATTCCACACAAACATGTCACCATCAACAGTCTCACACACAGATTAGTAAATCTACCCCTCAGCCAGCAAGAATATAAAAAAGAATACCATAAAATCTTAAAAACCGCTATTAAAAATGGATTTGGAAAAAACCTTGTAGATAAAAAACTAAAATCATTCAAACTTAAAAAGAGATTAAAACAGATCACAGCTCTCACACCAATAAAACAAGAAATTAGATTTGCTAAATTTACTTACCACCCCTGGGCCACAAAAAAGTTCCAAAAAATATTCAAGAAATACAATATAACATTGGCACCAAAAAACAATTACAACATTAAAAACCTACTTCACAGTAATAATACTGATAAGATAAAACCAGAGGAAAAGTCAGGCATTTACAAGATTAAGTGTAAAGACTGTGAAAAAATTTACATAGGGAGGACAAAAAGAAAGATAGGCACTAGAAAGAAAGAACACTTCAGGCACTTAAGATACAAAAATATTGATAAATCCGCAATAGCAGCTCAGTTCTGGTCTGAAAATCATGAAATTGAAGATAGCACAGAATTACTAAAATACGTACAAAAACATAGTGAACTCGTCATATGGGAGAGGATATACATAGAAAAACATAAGAACCAACTAATGAACTTTGAAATCCCGCCAGAAGAGAATCCCACATTTAAGTTCATCACTAAATCAACAGATGGCAGCAGCAACTCCAGAATTACCCACACCACTGGATCAAGCTTTAGTCGCATAAGAGTCAAAGATGCAAACAATGATTTGCGAAACATGTCCTCAAAATAGGTACGAAAGTGAAGCAGATGTGTAATAAATACGACTCATCTATAAATTAATAACTTCTGGGATATTTCTTTATAGTGTTTATTTACATTCAAATTGAATTTTATAAACTGTTCCAACATAATTAGATATTTATTTGTACTTCCATATCTTACAATCCCAATTACAAGGTTTACAATTCTAATCTAGGTACAAATTTGTCCGCTGCTTATATTACGGGCTGATAGTGGTGTTGGCTCCCTGGCCGTTTAGCTCTATCCTAGCCCTTATACGACCTTGACCTAATGTACTGATTGTCTTCCATTTCTCTACCTCCTATTTCCTCGCCCTTCTCAACCAATTCTCTTTGATTCTGTCAGCAAATTTCCCCACCTTACTTATTGTTTTCTCTTTTCAACGTAAGCATTTTTACTGTTACTATGTATGCCCCTTTAGACAGATCTAGACAGATCTCGAGTGAGCAATACAGTAAACATTCAGCAATCATCCGCAGAAAGTCATGTAGCCTACTTGCGTAGCAAGATGCAGAACTAGTTCACTGCAGTAAGATTTACTATTCTTCTCACCATATCTGAAGATCTTAAGAAATTTAAGGCTGTGCATTCGGAAGGGCATGAAATTATAAGTAGCGTTATAGATCAATGTGATCAAGAAGCTTTGAAAAAACAATATTCATATCCAGTGTCACAAGCTACACAACGGGCTGCCGCTTGTGTAATAAGCAGGCTGCATGTTATCTTCCCAGCGTTTCTATCTGTGCACGACTCGTATATCATTACGTCACCTTGTCTATATGTGTGTATGTCTGTAGTGATTGCATTCCTTTCAGAGTTCATAAGGCCAGAACATAACAATACCAATATTATAAACATCTTTCTATAATTATCCCACTGCTGCAGGTCTTCCAAGTTCCACTCTAGCTACTCCATTTGGCGTTGACTTATTCAAACCTAGTATCTCTTTACAGAACTGTTCATATGTGTGTTCAACATGATTTCTTATCTCATTGTTCCCCCCCCCCCCCACAACTCCACACGATATGTCATTTTTGATTCTACTATTGCTTCATAAATCCTTTCATGCCACTTTGGTGACATCTGGTAATTTATATTTATAGCTCCTTAACCCCGACATCGCTATCTTCCCTTTCACTCTTTTCTTTCTCCCATATGCTTCCCATCCTCCATTACAGCACAGTCTCATCCCTAAATAATCAAATATAAGATATGTTAACAGTTTCCAGTGCAAACTTGTAGCTTTTATATGGAAAATGATGTGCATGAGTCACTTTATTTTCCATTTATATATATTCTGATATCAAATGGTGATATTAGTGAATGAGAAATATGATTCAACAGCTGAAAGAGGAAGCACAGTAATTAAAATGGACAAAAATAATGGAATATAACACAAAGCTAAGATTTATTTGGTTTAAAAAAATTAGCATTTATTGGTCCATATTTAAAATAGCACAATGGTTTACATGTTTTATTTCTTTTAAAGTCTAAGAAGAACCATCATCTCTATACACACTCAAATCGCGTCTAATCTGTATTGTCATGCTCCTTTTATATAAATATTCTCTACCGCTAACAGTAATTTATAAGTTACCTTTGTCCATAAAATATACTTCATTATCTTTACACTATCACAGAAATTGCAAACCACAAGATATTATTTAAAATATTCTATGCTGAATATGTTTAATCAAACAAAATCATTATGACTCTTCAAATGTTAAAACATCATTCAGTAAAACATACAAAATATATATTTCAAATGTTCACATTCTTGCAATTAAAGATGAATTGCTTTATTTTGTCTTCAGCTGAAGTACGATATGAAACAGTCGTTTTACCTGATTTACTGAACAAAATCTAGGTTTGCTGTAGATAATTACAAATTAGCAATTGTCACGTAAACAGAAAAATAGATATACTAGACAACAAAACAGAAAGCATTACAGATGAATAGAGCCGAGTTGTTGAGTTACAAAGGTCCCCTATACAAAAACACATATACACCTTTTTGTGATTCCATAATGTGTAGGCACATCTCTCTTCATTGTCCGAAGGGCCCAGTCTCATACACAGCCGCTGTGTGGCAATTCCATACTCTGCAAAACATATGCATATATGTAATTAATGACAGCGCAGTTCATATCTGTATGTGCACACGCATGCACACATACACACACATGTAAGCATACATACACACACACACACACACACACACACACACACACACACACACACAGAATCTTCTGTCATAAAACATTTATCTACAATACTATACTGTGACTTTGTGGGTTCGTAGAATTAAAAGACCAATTTGCAGAAATTCAAAATGTTCTCTATTTCTGTAGAAATACACTTTGTCCACCAGCAGAATTACATAACACACAAATACAATCTTCCAAGGTCGTTGACCACAACAAAGAGTTCACTTCCAAAACACCAGTTTCAATTACAACTCTCGTCACGACTCTGTTTATGACTGTCTTTACAACTACTACGCTGGCATGTCGCCACTACTCATATCACTAAACATTTCTGGAACATTCTGTAAATAACAAGAAATCATGATGTCACTAGAATGTTCCATTTACCTCACTTTATCTGTTTCGGCATGCCTTTTATCTCCGCGCTATGTTTATCTGCCTCTTTATCTCCACCCGGCACTATCTGGCCCTTACCGCTTTTGCGCCGTGCTATCATAAATAATGGGTTCACAACAATACATTTAGGATTAATTATATAAGGTGCATTAAAAAAGAAACAAGCCAAAGACATAATTACAGAAAGCAGTACCTGTATGTTAAAATTATTGGCCCTGGCTGTTGAGACACTTGTCCCACTGTGACACAAGGCAGTGAATGGTTGTCTCATACAAGTCCTGGGGCTGCGATGTGAGCCAGTTCCACGTGTACAGCTGGATATCGTCCGAGGTGAATCGTTTGCCCCCCAGAGACTTTTTAAGGGGACCAAAAATGGTGTAATTACAGGGAAAGAGGTCTGGACTGTATGAAAGGGGGCCGAGAACCTCCCATTTGAATTTCTGCACGAGTGCCGGGACTGTGTTGGCCGTATGAGGCTTTACATTGTTGTGGAGCAGAATGAAGCCACGGATGAGATTTGATTTGATCATTTGGCGAAGGTTGGTCAAGGATTGAAAGTTACGCTAGGCACTCACTGTTATCCCATGCTGCAGGAAGTGTATCAGATGGGGAACATCTTGGTCAAAGAAGAACGTCAGCATAACCTTTCCTGCACTTGTGTGGATGGCCTTGGCTTTTTTTGGTGGTGGTGATCCTGGATGCTTCCATTGGAGACTTTGTAATTTTGTTTCTGGTTCGAAGTGATGACACCATGACTCATCTCCAGCCACCACTCGTGCCAGGAACTAATTCCCTTCCCTAGCATAGCATTGCAGATGACCAAGACAGTGGGCCATTCGACATGCTTCCTGGTGTGGTTGAAGACTGTGGGGCACCCATTGAGCACACACTTTGTGCAAGAGCAGTCATTCCTTCATGATGGTGTGACACTTCCGACGCTCAATCTGACCTCGGCGGCTATGTCTTTCACTCTCACATGGTGGTCCTGGATAATCAGTGCATCAACTAACTGGATGAGGTCATCAGTAATACAGTGTAATGCTCCAGAATGTGCATCATGGGCTAACGACACCCAACCTCCCCTTTTGACCCTTACAAGGGACATGCAGTGTTTGCCGTACACTTGTGACATTTGTCGATGAATGTCCGTTCCCCCTACTCCTTCTGGTGTCAGAAAATGAACAACACCTCTTTGCACTTCTTTTGACGCCTCCATTTCACCGTTTGCAATGCGACTGGCAGCGTTGGACAACTGATGCATGCTGCTGCTAGCTTTATATGATCATGTGACGTGCACACGTGCCCTCTAGCAACTGGCTGTGAACTTCCACGCTCTGGTTGGAACAACACTTCGTTACACATGCCATGATATTACCATCCTGTCACCGTTTGCATATACCACACTCTGGTTCATTTATTTTTGAATGACCCTAATAACCAGGTCCATCACAGCAACCATTATTATTGGTGGTGGTGGCAGTGAAGGGGTCAATAACAGAGGGGTGGTGGTGGTGATATTTTATTTTTTATGTAGAAGAAAAATATTATAAAGACACCCATAGGGTAAATTGGGTTCTCACCAACTAAAAACTACTACAAACCATAATGAACTTCTTGGAACCATCTAGTAGTATTACTTTAAGAAGAAGCACCAGCAGTAGTGGTAGTGGGACTTTACGGTGCACAAGAACCGGTGCTTCTATCGACTCTATTGGCTCGCATTTTGAATTTTTAAGGTTTCATATTTTTTCCTCCCAAAATAATTATTCTGTACATGCAGTTTAGAGGGAAAAGACTGTGAAGTTCTTAGTTTAGTTTCGATAGATTTTCCAGTGTATCACAATTTAAACTGTGGGTACAGTGGAGTCTCGATTATCTGACCTAAACTGGCCCTGGACAAGGTTGGATAATACAACATAAGTTGGAAAATGGAGTAAAACATTGTAGGTATACTGTATTATTGAAACAATTCTTGGTTTTGCGGTATTTACTGAATAATCAAACCAATTCTATGTGCAATATTGAACAAAAAGAAGCTCCAAATATCATAAGAAAAGAAGCTTGTAATATTGCGTGTAAGAAACAGTGCATGAAATTAACCTCTGAATTGGCTTGCTGATGAGATAATAATGTGCCCCTATTTTAAAAATTGCTTCAAAGAGAAATGTTAATCTTTTCATATTGAAACATCTGAATACATCCCCGAAACCTTTTGTGTAATGTATTGATAATAAACGTGGATCAATAATTTAGTATTTATTACTGGAAGATAGTGTTAAAAAAGAAAAACATGAATAATGTAATATTTTACATTTAATAATCCAGAAGCTTCTGTGATTATAAATAAAAACAAAACAAAAGCCAAGCAGTATATTTTCTCTCCATTATAATATGCTGTGGTTTCAGTATGAGCAGAGGTTTTCACTAAGTGCAGTTTTAAAATCATTTGAAACTCCTGTCACTTTTATACTACATATGTAACAAAAAGGAACATTCTACCTAAAATTTCGATACGGAAAAATATGGTATGGGATTCCATGTATAAAAAAAATCGAAAAATATTGTACTTTTAGGAACAGGCCATGTGTTGGTGTATCTGTGCACAGCATGACTAAAAAACGAACAATTGGATAAATAACAAAACATTACTTAAGTTCAGCATCTTCCTAGGTTGCTAAGAAAATCCCCCACGACAGACTACAGTTTATACAGAACGTATTGTTAATTTTTTTTTTTTTTCGTAATTTATGTTGTTTAACTTTTTAAGTCATGTCGGACGATGAATGGAATGGGTGAAATGATGCTCAAATGGGCCCACGGTCCATGGTGCTTAGACTTACCCAACATTCGTCTTTTAGGATAAGGGAAAACCCCGGAAAAACCCTTATCTAGGTAACTCACCCTGACCGAGATACGAACTCGGGACCTCTTGAACGTGAGGCAGACATGCTACCATCTACGTTACTGAGGCGGGTTAAAAATCCTTGTTTTCTTAAAAGTAATAAAAGATTTTGATTAAAGTACCACAGGTTTAAAATACTTTCGTAACCAATAAAATGTATAGATAAAATTTTCTGGGAATGTCCTCAGAAATACTCTTCTCTCTAGATGACATTTGCACAAATCATAAAACATAGCTACCTAACATATCAAGAGACACAATTTTCCTCAATGGTTGTTTTGCTCAGAGTATACCGTTTCCGAAGTGCTCTGTGTTATTTCTTTGAATTATACATTATTTGAGTTAATTGATGGAAATTGTTCATTTCTTCACACTAGCCATATACAGGGTAAGGTATTGGATTGATAGTCGCCTCTGTTGGAGAATTTAAAGTCATGACGGCAAATTGGACATGATAGGTCAATGTCCATAAAATTGTATACATTTCCATGGTGCATTTCTTATCAATCCCCTCAGGGGCTCACCTTGGTGAGTACGGGGAGTGGCAACCCCGAGGTGCCTGAGCTACCCAGTGTTCGGGGGTATAACCGGATCACCCTGCTTCCTGGGGACATAAATAGGGAAGCCTGGCCCTCCAGGTTGGGGGTTGAGCTTTAGGTTAACAACCTAATCTTGTAAAAAACCTATTGTTACGAAACCTGCACAGGAGGCCAAAGCCCACCAAGGGCCGTAGAGCCAGTAGAGAGAGAGAGATTTCTTATCAATCTCAACTTCATTAACATTCCATTTCTTTATCACTATCACACATTTTTGTTTTCCTCTTCTACTCCAGCATTGAAATCTCCAACTATTATTGCATCTTCATGCACCTGTTTTGTATGTCACCTACATCATGTCTCCTATTAATAAACAAACTGAATTCTAACGTCTTGACAAATTTGTCAGAATGTGTATAACATTTACTACTCTTTCATTCCATTGCCTTTCAATTCACAAACATTCTATCTTCATAATACTAACCCCTCTTTAGTTTCAATGCTGCTTTATAATTTTTAATACCAAGTGGGTGGTTCAGTTAGTAACACTGGGGGCTCATATTCTGAACATCCCAGGTTTGCTCCCCTGTGACTGATCAATCTGACGGACCAAAGGATTTTTCATGGTTTTCTTTGTTTGCTAAGCAAATGCTGGGTTAGATTCTTTACTGTCCACAACTTCCCATCCCTCCATTTTATTTCGCTTTCATTTCAATCTAGTCTTTTCAGAGTTGGAAGTATCAGCATTGGACAAGTGTGGTGCTGCTATGTGAGGGTTTTGCACACTGTCACTACTCTTCTCAGAGTAGGGGTGGCATTATAATCTCTTGCCCTGCTAGGAAGAGCCAGTGTTGCACTCAATGTGGTTGGTGGCTGAATGGTGAACCCTGGCAGTGAGATAAAGAATCTCCAGTTCAAGCTAGCTCATGCTCCTAGCCCGGGTTATGACATACCCACCAAGTGTTAAAATCTCATCTGTTCATCTCAGGGGAACAACATATAGTAGCCTGAAAATGTAAAGTTAGATTGAAAACTTCAATGCCATAGCCGAGATTTGAACCACACATCTCCCAGTCTCTGTTCAGTTACTCTTAACTGAAATGCCTGCTAGCAGACATTTTGACCATTCTTGATATTTAAATAAATTTAGCTCCACCAGTTTTTTAAAACAAAGCTTAGCCTTTCATGACCTTTCCTGATATAAGAGGGAATGTCATCAAGTTTTAATTATATTATTTTATGGTAGAATGATGAAAATTTTTCAGTGTCATCTTTGATCCCTTGGGACATAATGTTGGTAGTTTCAGTAATTTGAGTCCTTTGTTTTTTGCAGTGAGTGCCCAGAAGTGACTGAGGTGTAAGATGGAGAAAATTGAGGCCCGTAGTGTGATCAAGTTCCTGTATTTGAAGGGCAAAACTGCCTGGGAAATCCATGATGAAATGACGGCTGTTTATGCAAATGATTGCCCATCGTGTGACACTATTGTGAGGTGGAAAAGGAATTTTCAAACTGGTCACATGTGCCTGACAGATGAGCCAAGAGCTGGTAGACTGTCAGCTGTCACAGTGAAGAAAGTGGAGTGTTTAATACTGGAAGACAGACGAGCAACTATCCAAATGATCCAGAATGAGACAAATCTTAGTTATGGTAGTGTGTGGAAAATTATTCATGACGAACTGTACATGTCTAAGGTGTCTGCATGGTGGGTTCCACGTTTGCTAATCTCTTTCCAAAAGCAAACACGGAGTGACCTTTCAAGACAGATGTTGATGCTGTTGGAACAGGATGAAGTTGATATTTTTATTGTCTGGTAACCATGGATGAATCTTGGATCTATCAGTACAATCCAGAGACAAAAGCCATGAGCATGGAATGGAAATATGCGGATTGCCCCCTCCCAAAAAGAAAAAGGTGCAAAAGTCAGCTGGGAAGGTCATGCTTTCAGTTTTATGGGATTGTCGTGGAGTCATCCTTACAGATTATCTTGACAAGGGCCAAACCATCACTGGCAGACACTACTGCAATCTTCTGGACAAATTACAAGCAACTCTGATTAAGAAATGATGCAGTATGCTATCCAAAGTTGTTCGCCTTCTGGCTGAAAATGCACCAACTCATTCATATTAGGTTGCAGTTAACAAAACAAGGGAATGTGGCTTCGAGACCTTACAGCATCCACCTTATTTGCCCGATCTTGCACCAAGTGACTTTTTCTTGTTCCCGTAAATGAAGAATCCATTGCGTGGTCACCGATTTGACAACACAAATGACGTCATTAATGAAGTGAAAGAGTGGTTTAAAGCAAATTCAGCAGACTTCTACAATCAAGGTATTCGGAAGGTCAAGAAAATCTGGGAAAAATGTGTAAATCTGGATGATGACTACGTAAAGAAGAACTAACAAGCACATATCAACACAAAATCTCAAACACATATTTTAATGGGTGATAATTAAAACTTTATGACACCCCCTCATAGAAAACCTTCTTCAAACATCACCATAATGCAGGGCTTCATAAAATCACATCGTAAATTAAAACATCATGGCATGAGAACTAATATTCTTCAAGTCTAATATGAAAAGCTGCACTAATTACATTTGCAAATGATGAAATGGGTATGTCAATGACATAACCTACATTTTGCCAAGCATATTACAACATAGGCTTATACTTTGATATGGCAAATGATAGTAAATCACAGAGTGAAGTTCGATGATTGATCATGTACCTTCATGTGTGGTATGGCACATTGTAGTTTTACAAAATCAGCAATGCTCTGATACAGAGCTTATACTAGGACTAGCAGACAAGTGTGGAGTTTTTCATGGAAATGGCACAAGTCACTGTTGTTTTAAAGATCATTTGTTATTCTAAGCATGTTTTCATATGGTTTCTAGCACTCAAGGTCAAAGGTTGTCCCTTTGAAAAATTCAAACAAGCAATATATTAGAAATGGTTGAAGCCACAGACAAAAATACGAAAAAAGTCACTTGAGAAATAATTTGTGGCTTAAAAGATCAAATTACAAAAAGTTTTGAAAAGGACAACTACAGAGTTGCTGTCAACAACATTCCAATGTGTAAGGACTATGATACAATGAAGCATAAAATTAATATAATTTTGAGTCGAACTAATACTCAATGCTCCACTTATTGCTAGTATTTACCTAGAACACGTTCTGTTAGAATTTTCCTAACATAATCAGTTGTTGTCTACTAATAGATGTGGATTTGGTCAACTCCTTGGAGGAGATAGGTATGTCTCTGTTGGTATCTTGATCAACTTGAAGTGTGGGTTCTCTTCAAAGGTAGTGTCGAAATTAAACAATGTTCTTTCATATTTCTTTATGAAGACTTCTTCCCACATGGTTAATACAACTGGATCTTGGACACTTTTTAATAACTGGATTTCTCGTTCTATATCATGATTCTCCTTCCAAAAGTGGTACACTACTGTCAATTTATCAATTTCTTTGTTCTTGATGTTCCTAAAATGCTCTTTAAGCCTAATGTTCAAGTTCCTTTGTTTTTCCAATGTAAAAGTTGTCACAGCCTTTGCAGTTTATCTGGTACACACCTGTCCAAGGTCCAGCTGCATTTAACCACGTGGGAAAAAGTCTTCATAAAGTAATATGAAAGAAAATTGTTTAATTTTGACACTACCTTTGAAGAAAACCCAAACTTCAAGCTCATTAAGATACTGACAGAGATGCCCTTATCACCTCCAAGGAATTGACCAAACCCACATGCATTAGTTGACAACAGCTGATGATGTTAGGAAGATCCTAACGAAACACATTCTAGATAAATACTAGCAATAAGTGGAGCATTGAGTATTAGTTCCACTCAAAATTATATTAACATTATTACAGTTGCACACATCACAAATTACATTGGTTATGAACCTTGCATTGTGGTATGATGTAATTCACATGTTCAAAGGCACCATTAGTTCATCTCCTTTCTTTGATGACTAATGCTTGTAAATTTATTGGGTCACCAAAACAATTTAAGCAAACTTAAGAAGCCTCAAAAGGCCAATATCATGTTTTGCAGACATGGTCTCTGTTTAGAAAAATAATTGTTTTGCATTCTTCAACAGCAGTATGTACCTGCAGAGAGAAGGCATAACTTGTACTCTACTATTAGAATTAAATCTGTATTATAAATATTTAATTACACATACCATCATCCTTGAAGGAGCTACCACCTTCCAATATTTTTCCACACCATCCTGAAGCACAAGGAACTGTTTCTACTCCCCTTAGCTGTTCTGCTAAAGTAACATTAGATGGAAAGTGATCCTTGCATGTGCCCAGTTCTCCTCGAGAACGACAGGAAAAGCATCTACGAATGAGTGCTGCAACATGCAATAAATAATCAATCATATATCATTTAGTAATATTTACATACCAAAGTATGCAAAGTGAGTATTAAACTACAAATTCAGAAATTAATTTCCAATTCTAAATATTAACTTTGCATAGAACATAGTAACCACTTTTAAACTTAAAAATGGTTATGTTTTTAAATTAAAAAGTATATTAAATATAGTAAGATTTCTGGACTGAGTATCCAAAATCTGCCACTTATATTTATATTGCAACTTGTTTACTGTATTAAACAAACACTTTGCTTAGTTGCCACGAGGTGCAATCAAGTTATAACACCTCCTTTATATAAACAAAAAGAAATGTTGACATCAGAACAAAAGAACATATAAGAAACATTAAAAACGGTGAAATAGAAAAATCAGCAGTTGTTTTATACACACATGAGGGCTGGTTCCAATGTTATGTTTCATCTTTCCAATATATAGCTTACTGTAGTCCAAGCAATTAATTCTATAAATGCCACACTTCTTTTCCAAAGGTTTGGCCTGTTTTTTGTTTTTGATGAGGATTCTGATATTGGATTTCTTTACATGTGCCAGAGTGATGTTAAATTCAATGAAATTTTTTTAAAATTTTCTGGTTGCCCATTGTTATGTGAACTTCTTATATGTATTTTTGTCTCTAAAAGCTGTTAGGGTGGTGATCTCATTCAACTGTTTTTTAATGAAACTTTTTATTTTCTTGTCTACCAAACTTTTACTTTAAAAAAAAAACTGTTTGTTGTCACTACTTATATTAAGTATTTTAGTATATTCAGTCATGTATTCCTTTTCATCATCTAGTGCTGTAGTTGGTCCGGGACGGGCCAGGATTTTTTTTTTTTTTTTTTTTTTTTTTTTTTTTGTAATTTAGGTCCTCCAACGTTAAGTCATATCGGACGATGAATGGAATGGGTGAAATGACGCTCAAATGGGCCCAGAGTCCGTAAAGCTTAGAGTTACCCGACATTCGTCTTTCAGGATAAGGGAAAACCCCGGAAAAAACCTTATCCAGGTAACTCACCCTGACCGAGATTTGAACTCGGGACCTCTTGAACGTGAGGCAGACATGCTAACATCTAAGCTACCGAGGCGGGCACGGGCCAGTACGCCATACCACCTAAAATTTGAACACATAAGTGTACCATCTAAATTCATGAAGCGATGCTTTGGTGAGTACCACCTAAACCTTTTTTCAGTTTGGCGAGTACCGCCAAAACAGTTTTACCAACTACAGCACTGAATCCATCAGTACATTTATCAGTCTGTGAGTTAGGGTATTGATGACTGCATGTTTGTGAGGTCTTGGGTTGAAACTATTGACTTTGATGTAGCTGTTTGCATGTGTATCCTTCCTGTAAATTCTAAATTTTTATTTTTAGGTCCAGAAAAGGAAATACATTGAAATAAAATTTGTGGAATGTGAAGTACAGAGTGTCTCAGTTGACTCATTGTATAATTTTTAATTATTGCATTACTTCACTGTGTTAATTGCCTTTTTAAATTAAATTTTAATGACTTAAAAACAGTCTATCATTCATCTCGCCCTCATATATATCCTCCACTTCCTACAGGCAATGGGCTGATCACCTATCCTGGTTCTCTATCGGATCCAAAGCTTTGGTTCCTCAGGCCCGACCTTAAAAGGGATAGACAAACAAGAATCTCCTAACACCACGAGAGTGGTACAACTAGGGAAGTTAAGAAGAAGACGTATACAACATTCTTATATTTAACTCTGAATTTATATTTTTCAACTTAATGAACTTAAATCACTTCAATACCTACTACAATTTAACTTCACACGAATCCTTTGTGAGAAATCACAACTTTAATAAAAAGAAAAACATGGACATTTTAAATAGTAACAACATTTTATTTTAAAAAGGGATGTGCATTTTCCAGTGACTTAAGTAATGAGAAATCATTGAGGTCACTGATCCGCTTTAAGAGCTTCTGCATTGCCACTCATTCACAATCATTAAGATGGGTTTATTCTAAACTTTTGGAATGAGCAACTGTCAATTATATAGGATGCAGAATCATATTATATCTCTTAAGAGTGAAAAATAAGAAATAATACAAATGTATTATTGGAATTCAATGTGCCCAAATATAATGGACAATTCTGAGCACAGAGAATGGAAATACACATTTCTTTAACAAACAAGAAAAGCACTTGCTTTAGATGTAGGGCCCTCTTGGAAATGTGTTATCTGTCATTACTATACATAGATCTTAATTTCCATATATCAGAAGATTGCAGATTTTGCATAAGAAGGAGGTCAAACGAATCAATGAAGTACAATATAGTATATAGGCTGACCTCTCACAGATCTTTTTCTTTTTAAGACACCAAAATTATGCACCTTATATAGTTTTACGTAAAATTGGCACTGAACTAAATGCCACCATGTCAGAATAAGAGAACAGAAGCAAAAATACTTAATATTTACTAAAAGATGAATGAAAACAAAACAAAGATTATGGTCTTCAAAAAAGGATACAGGTTGCGTAAGGATGAGAAATGGGAGGTTAATAGAAAAGAAATAGAGGTAGTAAGGAGATTTGATTATTTGGGTACAAGGCTGAGTTCAGATGGCAGCTGGAAAGAACAAAAAAAGATGTCTGTGGCAAAAGGTAAAATGGCCATGAGAGTGATAAGGTCATGCTACAGTAAACTACCAGATATAAATGTCAAATGGTTGGAGAGAATCTATACGGCAGTAGTAGAGAATAGAATGTTACATGGATCAGAGGTTTGGGGAATAGATGAGGCTTGGAGAGAGACCGATAGAGTGCATAGATCCTTTTGTAAATACATATTGGGATTACCAATAGCATCACCTAATGGGGCAGCACAATTAGAACTAGGCAGGCATTCTACTAAAATTAAAATCTTGTCAAGGGCAATGAAATATTTATACAGAATCACTAACTTGGAAGATGGCAATATAATTAAAGAATGTTTTCAAATTCAAAAGAGAAGTAACTGGGGAGGATCTTGGGCACATAAAATGTATGACTTGTTGAAGCAGATAGGTATGGGTCATTCTTGGATAAATGCAGAGTATGGGTGTAGAGGCTTCAGGAAAGAAGTTAAGCTAAGATTAGAAGATATTGACAAACAAGACATTTTTGCCAATACAAGTGACAAAAGCTTACTAAGATTATATAGAGAAATAAAAACAGCCTGGGGGAGGGAAGGATATATAGATATATGTAGTAAGTTAGGGCGAGAAGGTTTTGCTTGGGCGAGAACAGGAGTGAGAAACTTGAAAGGTATAGGTCAAGAGAGGGAGCTAGATAAATGTCCATTGTGTGGAGAAGAGAATGCAGACTTCCATTGTATATTAAATTGTAGTCAAACAAAGATATGGAGAGAGCAGGCTTGGCTACGTAAATGGGACAGTTTGGGGGGTGAAGTAGTAATTAGAAAAATGTTGTCAGTAAAAGGAGAAAAGAACAGGAGAAATATAGGGAATTATTTAGGGAAAGTTAAAGAGAGATGGCTAAGAACAATTAAGAGAAAAATGTAGAGTGAGATAGGTGAAATGGCAGAAAGGGTAAAAAGGAGCAGAGGGCCTCCAATACACAAAAACCTAGGATTAGGTGTACGGGGACCGAATTACTATTCACTGGTGGGCAACATGATAACATGATAGGATTTTCAGGATTTAGGAATATATGGCATATTTCAGTATGGATTTTATAATTGTAATCTTGATTTTGTATTTCCATTTGTTGATGTAAAAGGAAATAAATTACTATTACTATTACTAAAAGATACACAATTTTAAAATTCTTAATTTGGGACCCATGCACTTTTATTGCAAGTTTATTCTATGGAAAAATATGGGTTCGTGGGTAAAATGTTGATTTTACTTGTTGATACCAAAAGCAGAAGCAATAAGCTAACTCCAAGAAAGGTCCAAAAGAAAACTACAAACAAGAATGTCAACAAAAAAGGAGAGAGTAGAGTTGGAAAAGGAAGAAGAAGAAGATGGAGAAGAAGAAGAAGATTATGAAAGTTCGTGAAAGGAATGCACTGTACTTAAAATTTAACGTCTGTTTATTTTATTCATATATGTTCCGGATATTATGACCTTTGACTATTTTATCAAAATTTGACATTATTTTCTACATAGCTACAATGTATCTTTTACAAAAATGTATAACAGAGCTGTCACTTAAATACATCAGCGATATCTCACGTTCTTCATGTTATTTGCGCATAATAAAAAAAAAAAAAAAAAACGGAGATTTTATACATGTTTTTCGTGGCTTGGAAACTACTTACTTTATGGATTTATATAGACACGATGATTCGCAACATGCAGTACAATTATTGCTTTCAGAAAAGCAAGAATGTATGTCGAAATTAGTTTTATAAAGGAGAACAGCGTAAAGAATCTCCCACGGAAAGGAGATTGTTTCAAAGTAGCATTGGTAGTATTTAAACCAAACTATAAAACTACTTTCTTGTTCCTAATTAGTTCAGAGCATCCTGTGGTTTAAGTTTTATTCATTAAACTATATCTGACACTTAGCTGGACCACTACCACGAATTTAGAAAAGCATGGATGGATTTCTCTCACCTTCTGCGTTATTTGGGAACCATAAGCAAATCACTAAAAGAGAAAAGTATCCAAATGCTGTATTACACTTCATCGCTGCTGGAAAATCAGTAGCACAGCACAAAAGTAACGAAACTTTTCTTCCATATGGCTTAGTATTGTGTTACCATTCAAGGTCTTCAACTGCACTGAGGTGCGGTATGTATCTCCCAGAATCACGTCCTCAGCTGTCAAGAGTACCGTTACTTTTCCCCCGCATCCACACTTTCGCTGTACACGTGGATGGATACCAGCGCGTACATTTAAATATTTTGGCTGTCATTAAATTTTTAATGGAAATGAACCCAGACGATTAAAGGAATTATTAAATTCACTTCCATTTGTATTATGCTATACCTATGAATAGCCAGCGCCGAGATTTTTTTTTTAGAAATCCCAATATTATTATAATAAGCAACTTCTTTCTGCCAACATTCACGAATTAGATAGTCACTTGTCATGATAAGTAATAATATGTCAGTAAAACAATCACCCCAAGTCATAAAATGAATTGGTAAAAAGGGAGAAAATGAAATATATGAATTTCAAAGACCGTTTTGAAATTTGAACCAACTTTTCTTACTGTTTTATTCCCACGTTTTAAAATTTAACCAATTTATTCCGAGTTTGCGTCCCTAAGATCCTTAAATATTCCTATCCACTGCTTTGTAAACCACGCTAGAGAATGCCAAGTCTCTTTTTCTGTATTAGATAAGACGTCAGCATTCCAACTGGCACGCGACCTTATTTAGGTAAAGGTCCGACAAAAGAAATCTAGGTAGGCGTGGTTTTCGTCCTCGGATACTTCCACTGTTTGAAATTTCTTCCTAAAGTTGAATATTTTTAACTTACTAATTTTTTTTTCCTTGTCTACAGACACGGAATAAGGCGAATAAAACCCATTGTACTAACTTCCAGCAGTGAATGACCTCAAGGTTCCGATCATATTCTTGCAAAATCAGCTGTTTGACAGTGAAAGTTATACTGGTAGTTTCCGACTGTGATAGAAGTGAATTGTAGTTTCTCTAAGAGTGTAAACAATAAGTTAGCAGTGCCATTAAATTAATACATTTTTTGTTTCCCATTTTGTGAAAGTTATGTTTATTATTTTTGTTTGTGGCTGTAATATTTACAGCCGGTATTGGATAGAAAGGAAAACCTATAAAATCAGATGGCAGGAAAGTAATAGTTAATGTATTTAGCGATATATATTAAATAAATAAATAAAAAATAAATATTAAAGATGGAAAACCAACAATATCGATGACAAATCGATATAATCGAAAGGATTGTTGCAGCGAGGTTAACTTCTCAATCAGTTCCAAAAGAGCATAAAAAGAAAAGACTGATGAACTCATTTAGTTACCTGTTCATTGTACAGGACGAACTTTTAAACCAGTTTAAAAGAAAACACCCTGTTGAGCAAAATAAATTTCAAATTTGTAAAAAAAGAAAAAAAAAACGCAAACAAGAGAAAACGTTTGAACAGAAAGACCCGATGTTGTTTCGACACGATATAAAACTCTGAAACAAATGAGGTCTACCAGCTGTTCAACTATTATTGTATGAAACTTGGATTAATTTAACCATACTAAAGTAACATTTTTTTTTTTTTAATTTACGTCCCCCCCCAACGTTAAGTTATATCGGACGATGAATGAATTGGGTGAAATGATGCTCAAATGAGTCCAGAGAGCTTAGAGTTACCCGACATTCGACTTGAAGGATAAGGGAAAACCCCGGAAAAGCCTTATCTAGGTAACTCACCCTGACCGAGATTCGAACTCGGGACCTTTTGAACGTGAGGCAGACATGCTACCATCTACGCTACCGAGGCGGGCAACATTTGGGTTTGTGAAGCAGATGAAATTCAGTTCCTTCTTCGAACCCCAATAGGATGTTCAGTAGGTTTAATTCCCAGCGCCTTGCTGTTTTAAATCGAAGTTGATCAAATCATGAAAAGATGGCCAGTAAAACGTTTAAGGACTGTTTTGTTAACTATTCCTTCCAACTATATCATTATCCTCGATAATGTTACCTGCCATTCTGTAGAAATAAACAAGGTTCCTATTTCGACATCCCTCAAATCAGAAATACAGACCTGGCTCCACAATTAATAACGTCGAATTTGATCCATACTCATCTGACATACTGTAGAGTAGATCAGATAAACTGCATGGCCATATCATTTTACGACTACCACCGTACCATTGTGAGTTAAATGCAATATGACTATGTATGTATATGGATCCAGATAAAGATGATGCCGCGAAGCACAACATATTAAGTGTAGTAATGTAAACGAGCTGTTTGATACTGCAACGCGAAAACTGTCAGTGATAAATTAGCAACAGCTTGCCAACATGTGGAGAATCCACACTGCCCTCTTGCTCTTTGGAAGGAATACGCTGTATACCGATAGCCGAACGCTTTAGAAAGACAGAGACAACCGTAGCGGGTGAATAGGTATTCCCTTTCTACAAAACGCGTGTCACGTGAAGTGCATGCATTAAATATAAAAACGAGATTTCTTTTCTTTTCCTTATTTAACCGTTTTTTATTGTTTCCGTATAATTATCTATCTGTTTTCTGCAGTTTCACACACATACACTACACCCATGCCCAGGGCGGGACTCGAACCCGCGACCCTCTACGCGGTGGAACGCTAGAGACATACGAGGGCCGGCAGATGGGGGAAAGCTGTGTCCCTCACATTTACCACTGCGCTTTCCTGAATCTTCCCTTTCTAGTTCACACTCGCAACGTGAGATTTTTCCTGAGAATTTGTTTGTACATGTGATGCACATTCAATGCACAATATTTCACTTACCGCTAAAATACACAAATAGCAAAGCCGTTTTTTTTTTATTTTTTTTACAGAAGTTAAAATGGTTTTCTTCAATTTTTGTAGTGTAAAGTTATCTCTTAAAAGAAACAACAGTAGAGAAACATGTACCTAGCGGGATGTCTCAGGCTGTTTCTCTGTGGCCCGCATTCGATTCTCGTGGTGGACTTACTGACCCATGGGTTTTTTCGAGGGTTTTCCCGGTCACCATGCGAATGCTGGGTTGGTTAATTACATCCCCCGAATTTCTGCCCATTTCTGTCTCCATTATCATTTCACATCATCTTTATTCTAGTGGCTTTTTTCAGAATACGTCAGTGGCTGATTCGGCGTTGCATGGCAGGGTGATACGTTCCTGGTAAACAATTCCTCCTCCGGTAGGAGTCTCCGGGCCGGCCTGGTGGGTCATTTCAATGAACCCTGCCCTCCTGCACCGTCGTGATTCCTTGGTTCTACTGCCCCCTGTCTCCTCTCACCTCATCCTTCCTTCGGGGATACCGCTTGTGGCATAGGTACAATAGATCAAGACTGGTCGCAGTTCCACTACCGTGGAAATTCATGAAAAAGGAACATGAATGCTTCTTTGTTTTGATTCATAGCATTTACAAGGTTGTTCATTACAAATTTTCAATGTTGGTGGGTACCTAACATTACTTCATTCTCTACCATGCACAGTTGTAGAGAGTAGGCAGAAAAGCTAATGCACTTGAAAAAATCAATGAATACCTTTCTATCATAGGTGGTAGCGGTCCACATTCTGGAGGTCCTGAATCCTGGTCAGGGTGAGTTATTTGGATAAGATTTTTTTTTTCCAGGGCATTCCCTTATCCTGAAAGATGAATTCTACGATCTATAGTTGTGGGATCATTTGAGCATCATTTCATCCATCGTCTGATATGACAATGTTGGAGGACATAAATTAAAAAAAAAAAAAAAAATTAAAGAAAGAAAACAAGATTACATCACAAATATATGTTTTGAGGCTCGCCGAATTCCCTCCCCACATACATAATATTTCACTAAAATTCCATACATAAAATTAATCAGCTGAATGCAGTGCTGTAGTTGGAAAAAATGTTTAGGCAGCACTCACCAAATGTCACTTAAGAGTTATACCAAGAAGCTTTATGGCTAATATAAAAACGATTACCATTCCAGTTTAGTACTAGGAACAAACAATAAACATTATTAAATTTTAGATGAGTCGCATTTTTTACACATCTGCTTCACTTTCGTACCTATTTTGAGGACATGTTTCGCAAATCTTCGTTTGCATCTACGGCTCTTGTGCGACTGACGCTAGATCCAGCGGTGTGGGTAATTCTGGGGTTGTTGCTGCCATCTGTTGATTTAGTGATGAACTGAAATGTGGGATTCTCTTCTAGCGGGATTTCAAAGTTCATTAGTTGGTTTTTATGTTTTTCTATGTATATACTCTCCCATATGACGAGTTCACTATGTTTTTGTACGTAATTTAGTAATTTTGTGCTATCTTCAATTTCATGATTTTCAGACCAGAAATGAGCTGCTATTGCGGACTTATCAATATTTTTGTATCTTAAGTGCCTGAAGTGTTCTTTCTTTCTAGTGCCTATGTTCCTTTTTGTCCTTCCTATGTAAATTTTTTCACAGTCTTTACACTTAATTTTGTAAATGCCTGACTTTTCCTCTGGTTTTATCTTATCAGTATTATTACTGTGAAGTAGGTTTTTAATGTTGTAATTGTTTTTTGGTGCCAATGTTATATTGTATTTCTTGAATATTTTTTGGAACTTTTTTGTGGCCCAGGGGTGGTAAGTAAATTTAGCAAATCTAGTTTCTTGTTTTATTGGTGTGAGAGCTGTGATCTGTTTTAATTTCTTTTGAAGTTTGAATAATTTTAGTTTTTTATCTACAAGGTTTTTTCCATATCCATTTTTAATTGCGGTTTTTAAGATTTGATGGTATTCGTTTTGATATTCTTGCTGGCTGAGAGGTAGATTTACTAATCTGTGTGTCAGACTGTTGATGGTTGCATGTTTGTGTGGAATTGGGTTGAAACTATTTGATTTGATGTAATTATCTGTGTGTGTTGCTTTTCTATGAATGCCAAATTCAAGAAATACAATATAACATTGGCACCAAAAAACAATTACAACATTAAAAACCTACTTCACAGTAATAATACTGATAAGATAAAACCAGAGGAAAAGTCAGGCATTTACAAAATTAAGTGTAAAGACTGTGAAAAAATTTACATAGGAAGGACAAAAAGGAACATAGGCACTAGAAAGAAAGAACACTTCAGGCACTTAAGATACAAAAATATTGATAAGTCCGCAATAGCAGCTCATTTCTAGTCTGAAAATCATGAAATTGAAGATAGCACAAAATTACTAAAATACGTACAAAAACATAGTGAACTCGTCATATGGGAGAGGATATACATAGAAAAACATAAAAACCAACTAATGAACTTTGAAATCCCGCTAGAAGAGAATCCCACATTTCAGTTCATCACTAAATCAACAGATGGCAGCAACAACCCCAGAATTACCCACACCGCTGGATCTAGCGTCAGTCGCACAAGAGCCGTAGATGCAAACGAAGATTTGCGAAACATGTCCTCAAAATAGGTACGAAAGTGAAGCAGATGTGTAAAAAATGCGACTCATCTAAAATTTAATAATTTTTCGCTTCACTGTGGTGTTCCAATACAGTTGAATCTCAATAAACATTATTTTTTTCTTTAATCCTAACTATCGCTTCATGAATTTAGACAGTACGCTCACATGTTCAAATTTTAGGTGGTATGGCGTATCGGCTCGTACAGCACTGGCTGAATGTAAAAGAGAGAATTACTAATTAGTAAAAGTTTCCTTGTTGTATGAAAAGCCTAACTAAAAAACGAAAAGTTGGAGAACTACCTATCTAGATATTTAAGTTCAGTATTATTCAGATACAAACTAAAATTTTCAGAGCATTCTGGAATATTTTTCGAAATTTCCAATTTTACCAAATATTGCTCTAATTTGATTAAAATATCATGTATTAAATATATTCAGCCATGTCATGGCTGAGTGGTTAGACCGCTCGGCACTCACCTAGGTGGCTCTGGTTTGCTCTCAGGTGACCGCAAAGTGGAATTTGTGGTGGACAAGATGGCGCTGGGGTGGGTTTCCTCTTGGTCCTCCGGTTTCCCCCACATCATTCCACCAATTGCTCCATCATTCATTCATCCCAGGCATTGGCCGACCCTGACCTCATCTATGAGGTCAATATGCTTCAGCTCCCTCGCTCTGAGGGACCCAAGCGATTCCTAACATCAGCATTGGTGAGGAAGGGAGACATAAAAAAATTAAATATATTCACAAGACAAGCAAAAAATGCATTGTGAATTTTAATGTAAATTTATATTAAGGAATTAATCCTTTTAAATACATTACTCCGGTATATGGGTGATTTTTTAATTAATTAGAGCCAACTGAAAAATTCAATGCCATGGCCAGGATTTGAACCACGGATCTCCTGGTTTCTGTCCAATAGCTCTAACCCTTTGAGCTACCATGGCCAACGTGCCTTCCTGACATTAAACTCTCCAATTGACTCATTATATTTCCCGGTAAAAATAATCAGCGATAAAAATCCTGGTAATTAAGTACTTACAATAGTAAGTCGCCACAAATGGTTATCTCAAATACGAGAATCCTAGTGGTCTATCAGGAAATATAGACTATCTCAAAGACTGAGACTGATTTTTTTTCACAGATGTTTATTACTGCAATTCAAGTTGACAATGATTTTTTTCAAAGTAGTCCCCTTCTACTTCAATGTACTTTTTATAGCATCTCTGCCAGTCCTTGAACCATTCTTTGTCAGGTCCTTGAGAATTGCTTCACTTTTCTTGAGTACTGCTTCAGAGTTCTCAAATCGAATACCCCTAAGCTTTGTCTTTAGTGATGGGAATAAAAAAAAAAGTCATTCCGTGCAAGATTGGGGCTATAAGGTGCAAAACAAGCCAACTCAGTGTGGAAATTGCCAGGTTCTCCAACACCGAAAAAGTCAAAAGTTGTTTCATCTGCAGGAAAAGTGATGGCGATCACATTTTTTGACTTTAATGGAGTGATTTACCAGCATGCAGTTCCCCCTCACACTACTGTTACAGCAGCATACTACACGACAGTATTGACTACACTGAGGAAGCACATTGCAAAGAAACGACCAGAGCTTTCTCGGACTGGGTGGCGACTTCATGATGATTTACCAGAACTCAGTTTCCCCTCACACTACTGTTACAGCAGCATACTACACGTCAATATTGGCTACAGTGAGGAAGCACATTGCAAAGAAACAACCAGAGCTTTCTTGGACTGGGTGGCGACTTCATGATGATTTACCAGAATGCAGTTCCCCCTCACACTACTGTTACAGCAGCATACTATATGTCAGTATTGACTACACTGAGGAAGCACATTGCAAAGAAACGACCAGAGCTTTCTCAGACTGGGTGGCAACTTCATGATGATTTACCAGCATGCAGTTCCCCCTCACACTACTGTTACAGCAGCATACTAGTCAGTATTGGCTACACTGAGGAAGTACATTGCAAAGAAACGACCAGAGCTTTCTCGGACTGCATGGCAACTTCATTATGATAATGCACGGCCTCACGTTGCAAATCAAATCATGCAGTTTCTGGCCCGATTCAATATTACTTGTGTACCACATCCTCCTTATAGCCCCGATCTTGCACCGTGTGACGTTTTTTTTATTCCCATCACTAAAGGCACAGCTTAGGGGTATTCGATTTGAGAACTCTGAAGCAGTGTTCAAGAAAAGTGAGATGATTCTGAAGGACCTGACAGAGTGAAATATGCAAAGATGCTATTTTTGCAAAAATATATCTTGATTAAAACAAAGTATGATATTTGCCCTCACAGGACTTTCTTAGAAAGATTTATGTTCTATTTGATGTTAATTGAGAGTCAAAACATCTTTATTATTATTTTCTTAGAACGAGAATGGGATAATATTTATTTTATTTTCTGTATTTTTTTTCCGATCATTGTGAGTGATATGGGATATGTCAATGTAAAGAACCAAAAGATACAACAATTAAGAAAGAATGCAATAAGTCAATAACATAATTAAAGGATACAATATAATGATTAAAAAAATAGAGCAAACTATGAAATTCAGTTATGCATCAATCAAGAAATACAATTATTTGAAAATTAAAATGAATAGAAGTAAGAATATTTAATGAAATCTATATAAGTAGTTATGTAGCTTTACTATTACAGTGCCTCCATAAACCTGTTCTGTAAAAGCTATCTCTCAGTGTCATTTGTTTCAAAGACATCTTGAAACATTGCATAGATTTTAAGCTTTTCAAACTGGTTGGCAATTTATTATGCAGGGCAGTTGCAGCATATCTAAACCCTAATATGCTGACGACACAAATATATTAATTGAAAGCAATGCACTTGAAGAGCTACAAATCTTATCAAGCAGAATGTTCAGTAATATTTCTAAATGGTTCAGCAATAATAATTTAATTGTAAACTTGGATAAGACACATGTAATTCATTTTCAGTTTTCTCAGAATAAGTCTCCTGTACAATCACAATTAATATGTAATAATAAAGTAATTAAGTATGTAAATACAACTAAATTTCTTGGTCTTTGGATACAGAGTAACCTAAAATGGGAGACACATGTTGATTATCTAATTAAAAAACAGAGTACAATTTCTTATAATTTCAGACAACTGGTACACATAGTTAACATAAAAACTCTCAGAAGCGTGTATTTTGTGTGTGCTCTCTCCATTTTAAAATATGGCATAACATTATGGGGTAACTCACCACATTGTAAATCATTATTCATAATGCAAAAACGTATTCTAAGAATACTTGGAGGAGTTAAATCAACATCTACGTGCAGACCATTATTTAAAAAATTTAAAATCTTACCTCTCCCGTGTATTTTCATTTTTGAAATTTTAAAATTTACAAAGACAAATTTAATGAAAGGAAGTAGCCACTGTACCTTTAATGATACAGCTCATAATCATAATACTAGACAGAGAATAGATATTCATGTGAATAGAAGTAACACAAGAGCTCATCAAAACAGTGTAATAAACCTAGGAATCACTTTTTTTTTTAATAAACTGCCTATAGCCAGTAAAACCACTTGCAATTCTTCAGCATTTAAAAAGTCAGTTTTGGCATACTTGCTAGACCACTGTTTTTATTCTGTTAATGTATTTATGGAAAGTTTATAATATTGTTACATTTCTGAATTGTGTATATTATAAAATTCTTGAGATATCTTTATAAAACATTATTTTGTCCTTATTGGTTGTTACTTGTTAATTTACTAGTTAATTGTACTGTAAATTCACAATTTGACGTGTCTTATATCATAGTACTCATGTACAATGTATGATTTACAAGATGAACAAATTATCTATCTATTTATAACCAAACCATTGTTTCTTGAAAGTTACCAAAGCTTCACAGCCTTTAATGAAGGAGAGAGAACTGTCCAGATATCTCTCTGGCTGTTTGAGTTAATTGGTGGAAATTAATCATTTATTCACACTAGCCGTACATAGGCTAAGCTTTTGTATGGATAGAGTCAACATGAAAAATTCAATGCCATGGCCGGGATTTGAACCACGGATCTCCTAGTTTCTGTCCAGTCGCCCTAACCCATTGAGCTACCATGGCCAACATGTCATTCTGACATTAAATTCTCCAAATGACTCATATATTTTCATGGAAAACCACTAAGGGCTCTCGTATCCGAGATACGAAACCAAAATGGAAACCAGGAGATCTATGGTTCAAATCCCGGCAATGACATTGAATTTTTTATGTTGACTCTATCCATACAAAACCTTAGCCTATATACGGCTAGTGTGAAGAAATGATTAATTTCTACCAATTAACTTAAATAATAAGAGTTTAATGGTAAAGCCTGGGATTTAAATACTTACAATAGCAAGTTGCCACAAACGGTGTATCTCAGAAGCGAGAGACCCTAGTGGTTTACCGGGGAAATATATGACTCAATTGGAGAATTTAATGTCAGGACGGCACATTGGTCATGGTAGCTCAATGGGTTAGAGCGACTGGAAGGAAACCAAGAGATTGTGGTTCAAATCCTGGCCATGGCATTGAATTTTTCATGTTGTCTGGCTCTTTCTCTCCCCGCTCCCAACTCTCCCTCGGCCAGTGTCAAGCATTCTTCCAGTGTGGGCGTGGCTTGGGCGCTATCTGTCTCTTTTGCTGTTGCCCTCTCTCTCTTGCTACATAACAAGCGCCTCGCGACAATATTCGTATGGAAAAATAAGGACTGAGAAATCTGTTTTGAAATCCACCAGTAGATAATTTGACAAAGAAGTTCATAGTTCCACCACCAGAGAGAATAGAGCAGATTGACTACAGACGATAGTTGGATAGAAGTTGAAAATGGAAGTGACAGCTCCCGAAACTAGTCCCTTAATAATATAAAAATGTAAGTGATGAAGTGTAAAAAAAAAACCTCATTACAAATAATTTTTTCAACACTAATCAATTACATATTATGTGCTAAAGGTGTTATAAATGCTACAGGAAACACAAAACTTTAAATGGAATGCAAACACACATCCTGGATTTCCAGTTTTAGTACAAAAGATTTTTGATTTACCTTCCTGTGATGACCTGCAGCTTAATAATCTCATTAGCTTTCCTCTGTAGCATGGTGGTAGCATGTCTTACATTCAAGAGGTTCCGAGCTAAAATCTCAGTCAGGGTGAGTTATCTGGATAAAGATTTATTCTGAATTTTCCTTTGTCTTCAAAGATGAACGTTGCATAATTCTAAGCTCACTGGATCCTAGGCTCATATCAGCATCATTTCATCTAATTCACTCATCGTGTGAGATGACTTAGATTGGAGGACGTTAATTAAAAACAGAACCTCACAGCTAAAAGGTGCCCCTGAAAGCATATACAATCTGTGTACAAATGACATTCCAAAAAAAACAAGATCATGTTAAAATTGGGAAATTTTCTAATGATTTTATATTGTCCTGTCCTCGAGATTTAGTTTAGTAATTGCATAATATATTCCTAAAGGCAAGTCATTGGTTGGTTTAGAGTAGCTACAAAATAAGACTGAACATGCGTAGAACCAATATAGTTATCGTACTGTCTTGGCATTGCCAGTTCCACGGCTAGTGGGCGACAGAGATGGAAGATATATCTGTCTTTGTCTCAACCTAGCAAGTATCATACAGATGCTGAGATGTACAGTGATACATAGGCTGACAGAGAAGTTCACTTAATGTTTCAGCATACAATGATTATCACATAATCTGAACCTTAAAACCTTCAACTGGAGAAGTTTGCTTATGTAGCTATTGTTTATATGCACACAAAACAAAATTACTCAAATTAGATGCGTTCTACGAAATATGGTGTTTGCTACAGTGAAACAAAATAGTGACATTTCATAGACTTGTGAATATAGTTTCTATTTTAATGATGCCATATTTGTATACTGTCTGTAATGGACTTGAAACCAATTTTTGTTTCATTAAAATACTTAATAAATACGGAAGATATGAATGTGTATTTATGAACCATTTTTATACCATGAATCTCATGTACTAAAGTTGTGCATTGTGCGCAGAAATTTTAGTCTTGCAGCTATCGCTTCTTTTAAGTAGAAATTTGTGACCATCATTACTTCTTCTATATTTGAACCCAAGAGATTTCAGAATATTATGCATAGAAGATACAAAATCCGTATATTCTATTTTCTTCCTCATTAAATTGGTCAGCCTTTTGGCAGTTGAATATTCACCCTTGTTATATAAATCATAAATTGTTCTACGTAAAACACACTTTTGAAAATTGTCTAAGTTGGTGGTACATTTTTTAGCTGACCGATGTTTCCCTGGAGATCTAAATATGGGAATTTCTGCTAATTTGGTAAACGGTTTGCCTTCTTTAACAATGTTCGTCACAGAATGAGCACTCACGTGACAAGCTTGTAACATTAATTCTCGACTGTGAGTGAAATTTGTACTTTCCAAAATGTCTTTAATTTTGAAAAAAGAATACGCATTAACAAGAATATTTCTAGCTGCTTATGTAAACTCTTACGGATTGTTTTGCAGTTACTATTAGGCACACCAGTACTAGGCTAGTTAAGTGGTATACTAGGGGCATCCAAAAAGTATGTTCTGTTTTAATTTATCTCCGCTGCAGCACTGTGATCGCAGTTCCGCACATGCATGGTAGACGCTCTGTATCAAGGAGAAGAAACGTGCACCATTGTGAGATCACTGTCAGCCACGTACGCTTTGTTGTGCTTGTTTACAATGTCGGTGTTGATTGAAAATCCCGCTGCTTGTGAAATCAGATCTGTGATTCGTTTTCTGAATGCTAGGAAAGTGAAACCAATTGAAATTTATCTGCAAATTTGCGATGTCAAAAGGTGTTGTGTTTCTTCACGACAACACACGACCACACACTGCAAATGCAACGAAAAACATCCTACAGAGATTTGGCTGGGACGTGTTTGACCATGCCCCGTACAGCACTGACCTCGCTCCTAGTGACTTTCATCTGTTTTTGTACCTCAAATCTTTCCTTGGCGGTCAACACTTCAACAATGACGAAGAGCTGAAAGAAAAGGTTTCCAACTGGTTGAAGACAAAGGCGGAAAACTTCTATGAAGAAGGTATACAAAAACGTGTGCCTTGCTATGACAAATGCCTGCAAAATTTCGGCAGTTATGTGGAAAAGTAGTTTAAGAGTTGTAGAATTTTGTGCAATAGATAATTTTTCTGTATCTGTACACAATTTAATTTTATTACCAATCAGATCTTACTTTCTAGACGAACCTCGTATTTAATAACTTTGAAAAGCACGTGTACACTCTTAAAAGATCACCACCTTACTGAATGCAGGGTACAAAGTGCAACAGCAGTATAGCCATGTGTGCTTTTCTTCACTGACAGTTAATTATTTTTCTTTCTAGTCAGGTGTCTCATCTTTCCATATCTCCGAAACCAGATGTGCTACAAACATGTGTTTTGGACAGTAATCCTCAGAAAATAAGCTCTGTATCATGGTAAAAATAAAATAATTCTATAATTAGCATCTTTAGAGTGTGCAAAGAAATTATCCATATGGTTCGGCAAAGCGAGTATGAGTGCTTAACTGTACAACGTTGAACGCTCCGTACTGGTTAATAGGGATAGAACAGCCACACCTAGCCCCACATTATGTTCATTCCTATTTTATAGCTACCTTAATTGGCTCTTTGAAGAATAGAGAACACAGTAACAATAATTCTGTTTTTATTGCATTCCTCATAACAAGAAGTTTCTAACACTGCATGTTAATTTGTTTTTAAGTTTTAATTTACTAACATTTTTCAACATATGGGGCACTGTGTAGGTATGTTAAAAAGTGAACTCAATTAACTAGGAGTTTAAGACACTTATAGTATTTTGGGTCCAAATTAAAGCGTAGATGGTAGCATGTCTGCCTCATGTTCAAGAGGTCCCGAGTTTGAATCTCGGTCAAGGTGAGTTACCTGGATTAGGTTTTTCTGGGGTTTTCCCTTATCCTAAAATACGAATGTCGGGTAACTCTAAGCTCCGTGGACCCTGAGCCCATTTGAGCATAATTTCACTCATTCCATTCATCGTCCAATATGACTTTAAAAAAAAAAGTTAAAAGATGTAAATTAAAAAATAAATTACATTAGGAGTGTTGCTTGCAGTCAATGTTTTCAGTGTTAGAGCATGGTTTCCATCCAACTGCTTTAGGACATTTTCTGTTATTGGAAAATACGGGTTAAGAAGGACAAACATGGCCATCTTTACGCTACTGAGAAATGGTTACTAACCTGAATGAGAAGCAAAATCTGCTGAGTTGGGGATGATCTGCTGGACTTGTTTTTGTTGTTCTGGTCCTTCTTGTTTGCTTCCGACTCATACAAATGAAATGCTGGGGAAATGAATAACTGAAAGTTTAATAAGAAGAAATATTCTGGGTACATCAATCATTGGGACTTAGCTACCAGGATCCCATGGCAATGTCCTGTCATCACTTCAAACCTGTTATAAAAAATATCCCTCGAATAGGCTTTATCTTTATAGGGAAATTCAGAAATGGTTTTCGGACTGCAGTATTATAGTTGAGTTCACCAAACCAACGTCCATTAGTCGACGACAGCTGATGATGATAGGAAGATCCTAACAAAATGCATTCTAGGTAAATACTAGCAATAAGTGGAGCACTAGTATTAGTTCGACTCATAATTATATTAATTTTGTGCTTCATTGTATCATAGTCCTGACACATTGGAAGATATTTTATGTGGTTTTAAATTCTTTTAAAATGAATGTATTAAAGATATTCCAGTGTGTCAGGACTATGATACAATGAAGCACAAAATTAATATAATTTTGAGTCGAACTAATACTAGTGCTCCACTTATTGCTAGTATTTACCTAGAACGTGTTTCGTTAGGATCTTCCTAACATCATCAGCTGTGGACGTTGGTTTGGTGAACTCACTGGAGGTGATAGGTGCGACTCTCTCAGTATCTTGATGAACTTGAAGTTTGGGTTTTCTTCAAAGGTAGTGTCAAAATTAAAAAATTTTCTTTCATATTTCTTTATGAAGATTTTTTCCCATGTGGTTAATGCAGCTGGACCTTGGACACTTTTTAATAAGTGGATTTCTCCTTCTATATCATGATTCTCCTTCCAAAACTGGTACGCTACCGCTGATTTATCTATTTCTTTGTTCCTAAACTGCTCTTTAAGCCTAATGTTCAATTTCTTTTTTGTTTTTCCACTGTACAACACCTTTTGAAATTGGAGACAAAGGAGACAACCACAAACAAAAAAATCAGGTGTGTACCGGATAAACTGCAATGGCTGTAACAACTTTTACAAAAAGGAACTTGAACATTAGGCTTAAAGAGCATTTTAGGAACATCAGGAACAAAGAAATAGATAAATCAGCAGTAGTGTACAATTTTGGGAAGGAGAATCATGATATAGAACAAGGAATCCACTTATTAAAAAGTGTCCAAGGTCCAGCTGCATTAACCACGTGGGAAAAAAATCTCCATAAAGAAATATGAAAGAAAATTGTTTAATTTCGACACTACCTTTGAAGAAAACCCAAACTTCAAGTTCATCAAGATACCGACAGAGATGCACCTATCACCTCCAAGGAGTTCACCAAACCAACATCCATTAGTCGACAACAGCTGATGATTTTAGGAAGATCCTAACGAAACGTGTTCTAGGTAAATATTAGCAATACGTGGAGCATTGAGTAATAGTTTGATTCAAAATTATATTAGTAGAACAAAGGTTTGCTCGTAAAATTCTCAACCCTCTAGCATGTCAAATCTATTATTTTGTTTTGTAAATCTTTATCTAGTTTCTATTTATACAACACTCTTTTATTTTATTTACAATTCAGATTTACAAATACAGTTTTAAAAACTGGACCAAATAAACATGTAAAGACAAACGTTCTGCAGAATGAATCATTAAAAGTTTAACATTGATTTATAACACAAGCAAGTTACAATAAATTACAAATATGTAAAAAAGTTTATGGTAAAATTTACCAAGTAAAGCTTATGTGATTTTCTTCCTAGCATTTCTCCAATTTAAAGGAAATGATTACAGTTAAAAGTAATATTTTGGTTAATTAAAGTTGTAATTATGAAAATTATGGAACATTAACAGATTTCTAATGCAGAGAAATTGGAAAAAAATATTTTGGAACAAACATTTAACAAAACAACTTAGTGTCTTTCTTTCTATTCTCTCTCCAGTTACCATTTAAAGAAAGCTCTTCATTTTTGCTTATCCACATTTCAAATTCACTTTGGAAAACTGAACTCAATTATACAAAGATTCTTCAAAATTCAAAGTTCTTCAGAATGGAGAACTAACAGCTTAACTTTGATATATACTGTCTGGATAGTGTAATAAATAAATCACAACAAAACATTTAGAAGTAGGTGCACCAGAAAATCTAATGTACCTCTTCTCATCGCCTAATAAAGTTTAATATTCATCCATGATGCTTACTTAAACATAATGCAAGTATAGTAAGGTTTTCCGATCATCACTTCCTATCTTATTATTTTCACTACTTCACTGCAGACAAGCAAAACATTGTTGTCCATAGCATTCATGAATAAATACTGTTTACTGCAGTATAAACATAACCTACACACTAGGCTTTATGTCAATGAATTTACCAGTTCTTTCACAAAGAATCACTGTGCTTGATTCTGTCTCTTCTTCAGTTGTTGATATTTCAACTTCACTACAATCATCCTGGAATTCCTGACAATCGCCTTGGTCTTCATCTTCATCACTGTTAGTATGAGAGGTATCAAGCTCTGACAGTAGAAAATGTGTACCTATGAGCCTGGGATTTTCTTCTTCATTATCACATTGGAAATCAGGAACTTGGTTTTTGAACGGATATCTCTCTACACACCTGGTGAAACCTGAGTTGTGCCTTTGATCGCTCCCACGCTGTATCGATGTGCGTCTAGGTTTGTAGCTTCTTCTAGACTTCTGAATACGATTCTGCCAACAATGGCTGCACAACAGTGATGCACCATAAACAAAGTAACGATCTGAACTTCCTCCACAACTATAACATTGCTTTCGCTTTTTAGCCTTTGAAATAGTACTTATATCAGGAATTTCTAAATGGCGCTTTGTTACATTTTCCTTTCCTTTATCACTAGTGTAAGGTGCCAGTTTCTCCCGCAGTTGGACCAAACATGCATTACACATGTTTGAGTTCAGTTCTTTGTTATTAGCTGAGTAAAGATAAGGTTTCTTACACCGTATGCAAATGTACTTGACAGTATTAGTCCTAAAGCTATAAAATTTGTATTTTTCATGACCAAGTTCATGCATTACAAAATGACTTTTCAATTCAAAAGACTCACCACACTCCTTACATTTGAAAGGATGAGTTTCACTTCTGTGTACTGACTTGATTATCATTTTCTCAGAATCCTGCATTTGTAAATCGCCAATTTGTAAACTATTATTCCTCTCATTTTTAACCGTTCTGGAACCGGAGCCGGTATTATAGGGGTACATTTTAGTTGCCTTATTATTTTGCTTACTATTCTCTACTGGGTATATAACAATTCCAGAATCATAACCATTGTTTTTATTGTTTGAAGAACTTGGATATTTCAAATTGATCCGTTCACTAAAATCTAAATCTCTTGCGTGATCTTCACTTTCATATTCTTCCTTTGAAGTATATATGTACACGGGCGAATTGACCTCACTTTTAACCAAGTGACCGTTATTGCCACCTACAAGAAATGTCGAGTTACTTGAAGCATCAAGTACAAGAAAGGGCGGATTATTCTCACCATTAGGATCCTCTGCAGATAAGGCTGCCCTGAGATATGGTATGTTCGCTGGTATTTCCGACATATCCATTTCATCCGTAATTATATAGTATTCTTCACCCTCGCTGTCGACATCGTTTACAACTTCTTCTTTAATAACTTGCACATGCATTTCATCTTCCGCTTCAGAAGTCATAACAGCACTTTCTTTGTTGATTTGGTTCGTTTCTGCTGGACTTGAGGTACGCCTTACTTCAACTCTCTCAATGGATATTTCATTTTTATCATAGTCTGCTAAATTTGAGGGACGTTTTACTTCAAATTTTCCAACTTTTTCAATAGTCACTTCACCTGAAACATAGTCCTGAATGTTCCTTCGTGACATCTTCTATTATGTGTAACTGCTCAACGTATATTACACAAATATTAATAAACTTTTTCGATAAAACGCTTCTGACAAAAGATTTCTGTTTTCAAGTTTTAATGTTTACATCTCCCTGTCAAGGAGATCTGAGCAACATGCAATATAACAGTGCCAACCTAATATTTACAGAGTATATAAACGATTATAGTGAGTATATACCCCTAGCAGCAAGATTCAAATTCAAGCACAGAGGAATTCAAGTTTCATTAGTCGTAGCCTGTTTATCATTAGTAAGCAAAATCACACGATATGCGTACAGAGAGTATAATGTTGACATGTTATTTTGAATAAAGGTTTCTTTACAAGATTCCCTTGATTTGAAATTATACATTATCCTTATACACCATTTTTGCAGAACAAATAATCTTTACTTCAGCAGCGCCAACCCAGATCTCTATACCTACAACATAGGTGGATATGTGACTCCATAATATATTAGCTGTAGTTATTGTTCTGCCGATAATGATTTAAAATATCTTAATAGATAGACTGATTTACCAACCATATTATACAAGGTGTCTATATGTTTATGCGGCTCAGTCTACTATTCACATGAATTCCCAGAAATTTATAATCACATACTTCTTCAATATCACTATTTTCAATCCAAAGATGAAAATTTTCTTATGGGGATTTATTTCCTAAGAAGAACTGCATTATTTTAGTTTTATTAGTGTGACATTTAAGAAGTCCATGTGCCGACGTTTCTTCATGATATAAACAGAATTCATACTTCCTTTCACCTTTTGCTCAAATTTTAGTCGCCCTAACATTTTTGTGCCAACCCTTTCTTTTAATGCTCAACTTGAAAAGGGAGTTTTCATAAGTTCTTTAACTGTGTTCATTATTTATTGGTTAAAGTTTACGTAATATTAAATCACCCATACACAATTAAATGAATTTATAACACACTTCATACTCACGCACAAAATAAAGAAACTGATATCAGCCACTAAATAAAATTACACAGCCAAGGTAGCAACAAGGTAATAGATAAAATAGTGTGGGATAGACAAACAATTACAAATATAATGTAAAACATTGTAAAAAAGAAATTGCACGAATAAATAATTCATTATTCATCATTCAAATAACGTTACACAAAGGAATACTTGGATCACACTTCGATACAATGCGATCACCACCAAATAGTCTTTTTCTATATCCAACAGATAATAATGAGGTTCTAAACATGATAGCAACAATAAAAAACAAAGGTAATAAAACAGATAATATTTTATCAAATGAATTGTTAACAAAGTGCAAGTACAGTTTGGTTCCACACATTGTAACCTCTATTAATTTATCACTTAGTTAAGGTTCAGTACCTGATGGTTGTAAAATCACAAGAGTTGTCCCAATTTATAAGACAGGTGATAGAGTAATTATGGATAATTACAGACCAATAAGTATTATTCCTGTATTTGCCAAAATTCTGGAAAAAGTAGTAAAAGTTAGGTTATTACAGCATCTAGAAAAACACAACTTTTTTCACAATCATCAGTATGGATTTATTAACAAATCTAGTACTCTTGCTGCCACGGTAGATATTATCGTACCTATTCAAAGAGCTCTGGATAGAAATTGTTTAGCTGCTGGTTTATTTATTGACCTAAAAAGGCTTTTGACACTGTAGATCATACTTTATTACTAAATAAACTTGAGTATGCTGGTGTAAGAGGACTTCCTCTCAACTGGTTTCAGAATTATCTCAGTAATAGGAAACAATTTGTAAATATGAACAACATTTCCAGTTCTCTATCAGTAATTCATCATGGTGTTCCACAAGGTTCTGTATTAGGTCCTATATTATTCCTAATTTTTATAAATGACATAGGATGTTTACGACTAAAAGGTAAATTGACTATGTTTGCTGATGATATATGTTTGTTATATATAGATGACTCTGAGCACCAGCTGATATATGACATACAGCAAGACCTGAATGCATTATATAGCTGGTTTAAGGGCAATAAGTTAACATTAAATGTCTGTAAAACAAAATATATGTTATTTCATAAAAGGTCATACGTACCAGTAGTAAATAACAAGATACATGTTGATAACGCAGTGATTGAAAGAGTAACAAAAATCACATACCTAGGTTTGATTCTAGACAATATGCTCACATGGAAGGACCATATCATGCATGTAAAAATAAGATTCTTCCTGTGTTAGCTGTAATTCACAGGCTGAAATTCAAAGGATTCAGTGTAAATCATTTACGAAGTATCTACCATGCTTTAATTCAATCTCATTTGGACTACTTAAATATCTTATGGGGTAACTCTGTTAAATATTTAATTCATGACCTTGAAGTACTTCAAAATCGTGCCGTGAAAATAATCTACAATCTACCCTTTAGAACAAACACAAAAACACTCTACCATGTAACTAACATTTTACCATTACAAGTAAACATAGAGTTGTCCTTGATAATATATCTCCACAAAATAAAAAATAATCTTCTAAAGTCCAATCTAACATTTGAAAGCTCCTCACACACACACACACACACACACACACACACACACACACACACACACACACACACACACACACACACACACACACACACACACACACACACACACACACATTATATATATATAATACAAGAAATAAAGGAAACTTAACAAAACCAACAGTGAACACTTCTACTTATGGCCTGAACAGCTTAACCTCACACGTTATCAACTTATATAATGCGCTGCCACTGGAACTGAAAGGCTGCAGGAACATAAAAGGTTTTAAAAGGAAAGTTGCTGAAAATTTACTGAAGGCATATATTGATAGCTGATAAAGTGTTACACATTTATAGCTGGTTTGAAAGCTGAATTGTTTAAAAATTAATATGGATTAATGTCCCATAGAATATGTAGCTTCTATTTTTCTGTTAAGTTCCTTGTTACTATTATTTCTTGAGTTATAGTGAATTTCTGTATCTTTGTATGTTTCATATATGTTATTCTTGTACGGTAATTTATTCCTACTATGAAAATGTAATATAAGTATTGTTAAGGGCTGTTTGCCGTCATTTTATATATTTTTGTACTGTTCCCTAGCATGAGCTATGACTCTGGGAACCTTTTCAGAGAACAATAAATAGATCACGCAAACCCATGCCCTTGTTACGGGGGATTCGCGTTATGGTCGCAGGAATGGAGTATCGTGCCAACATAATAGGTACGAGGGCTATCCAGAAAGTAGATTACGTTTTCGTCTGTTTCCGCTAGGGGCGGGGCTAGCGCGGCCATCTTGGGGTCAGAGCGTTGCGCAGCTCAGTCGGCATCTAGCCGTGCTAGTGAGAGGTTCGTGCTGTGCTCCGTTCAGATACTGTGACGGTTTGAAATGTCTGCGTTAATTGAAAATCCCGCGAGCTGCGAGGTGCGTGCAGTAATAAGGTTTTTGACTGCAAAAAACTGTAAACCGATAGAAATCTATCGGCAGCTTTGTGAAGTGTATGGGGACAACATTATCACCGAAGGTGGAGTGCGTCAGTGGGTCATCAGATTTAAAAATGGACGAACCAATGTTCACGACGAAGATCGAAGTGGGAGACCCAGCATAGTGACTGCCGAACTTGTGGAAAAAGTCGATGCTGAAGTCCGTGAAAATCGAAGGTTCACAATAACGGAACTTTCTTTGAGTTTTCCACAAATTTCGCGAAGTTTGTTGCACGAAATCATCAGCGAAAAGCTTGGTTACCACAAGTTTTGTGCAAGATGGATTCCAAAAATCTTGACAGAGGACCACAAAAATCAGCGAATGGCTGCAGCGTTGAACTTTTTGGACGTTTACCATAAGGATGGTGACTCTTTACTCGATCGCATCGTTACTGGTGACGAAACATGGGTGAAACACGTGAACTGTGAAACGAAATTGCAATCAATGCAGTGGGGGCACACAAGTTCTCCCCAAAAACCCAAGAAATGCATGCAAACAATGTCGGCAAGGAAGATGATGGCGACTGTTTTTTGGGACAGAAAAGGTGTGATTTTGGTGGACTTCCCGGACAGAGGCACTACAATAAACTCTCAAAGGTATTGCCAAACTCTCCAAAAACTCAGAAGAGCCATTCAAAACAAGCGCAGAGGAATGTTGAGCTCTAAGATCTTGTTGATTCACGACAACGCCCGGCCCCACACGGCAAATGTCACTAGTGAAGTTCTTGAATCTTTTAAGTGGGAGTTGTTTCCTCATCCGCCGTACAGTCCCGACCTGGCACCGAGCGACTTCCACCTATTCCCAGCAATGAAGAAGTGGCTGGCTATGCAGCGTTTTGATGACGACGCACAGCTGCAAGAAGAGGTAACGAAGTGGTTGAAGGCGCAGGCGGCCGAATTTTTCGACGAAGGAATTTCCAAGCTCGTACATCTACGATAAATGCCTTAATTTGAATGGTGACTATGTCGAAAAGTAGTATTTGAGTGTGGCTTTCATCTGTATATAATACAATTTGTTTCCTATACTTTGTTTACTTTTTATTCCAAAACGTAATCTACTTTCTGGATAGCCCTCGTGCATCACAAACAATCTGCCTTCCGATATAATAACAATTACGTATTGGATCTGTTTACGTAAGGATGGAATTAGTTTCCAGAACTAAAATATAAAGCAACAATAGATTGTTAAATGATTTTCAATGAATATTCAAGTTCTACAGCTATAGCTATGAGTGTTAATGGCCCTGCTTCACCGTGTAGCGAATAATCACAGCGCAACACTCAGCTGCAGCACGCATTTGTGGGTAAATCTTGGGAACATAGGACATCGGGAAGGCAAGAGGGGAAGGTCGTACGCATGTGCAATACTGATTACCGAGCTTGCTGGCTCTCAGCACGTTGACGTCAAGGTTGCGTTTTATTAGTTACGTAGGTGTTTTCCATGCATCAAGAGTTCATTGTTGGTCATACTAGATTTCTTATACTTACAATAATGCATTGTTATTTACAAATGGTGACAAAGTGTAAGGATATCGTGGAAAATAAGAGGACGGATGCAGTGAATGTAAAAGAGAAAGATGTCGCGGGGAAAATATTGGAAACGAATTTAATTCAAATGCATGTGTCACTACTACAAGCACCAAACAACTTGTCAGTATTACGTAAATTTAAAACGAGGTGCGAAGGACAAGTGACTTGAACGTTTCAAGACGGGAGGTGGACAGTGTATTATCCACATAATTCAGTGAATTATAAAATCGCAAGGTTACTAATACTTGAAGCTAAGGCAAGAGTGTCATATTCCTTTCGATGCATGTTCTAACTCAGTATTACATAAATTTAAAACGAGGAGCAAAGAAGGTCAAGTGATTTGAACGTTTCAAGACGGGAGGTGGACAGTGTATTATCCACATAATTCAGCGAATTACAAAATCGCAAGGTTATTGATACTTGAAGCAAAGGCGAGATGGCCATATTCCTTTCGATGCATGTTCTAACCTCTCTTGTACTTCCGCAGTAACCTTCATAGCAACTTGTTTCGACAGTCTGTACCTCCGTAAAACAATTTTCTTCGGATAGTTCCTCAAAATCATTTCTCCTCATAGGCCGTACTCTATTATGAATGCCATTTAGACGGTCTTAAACATAGCAAATCGACATCAACAGCTGAGTTAATGCTCGCCACCTTGACTATTTACAATTCTTAAGGACTTAACATTAGAAATTCGGCTTGTTAGTTTAAGATAAGATATAACACGAGTGTTACGCTAACACTTGTTGGCGAAATGCAATTTTTGTTTTACCTATTGCTAAACTCGTGTTAAGTCTTAACATTTGTTTATGAAATCGGGCATAAGTGTTTGGGATAGCATAGAGCCATCGATGACTTCGCCTACCATTGGTCTTAGTGCAGATATCCCCCCCCCCCAAACTGTGATTTGAAAAGTGCGGTGTTCTGAGGAAGCTATGTAAAATTTTGAACATTTGTGTGGGTAGCCCCAGCTGGATTAATTTATAAAGAAGTCCGTCGTGCCTGGTAATTGAGAAGGCCTTCTTGACGTCCAAAAATATTGTCGCCTGAAGGCACCTTCCTGGAATCTCAAAACGACAGCCTTCACAACTTGCAATAGCTCTTGGATGGTTGAGTGTGCTGGACGACATCCAAATTGGTGATCGGATAAAGCTTGAATATCACTCAATTGTGGGGAAAAATAATTCAATACTATTCTCTCGAAAACTTTCGAGAGAAATTAGAAGGAGAACTAATTTATCGTTAGTTTAAATGATGTACTGGCTTCTTCCCAGACGTCAATATGCAAACCACCCTGGCTTCTCTCCACTCTCGTGGAAAATATCGCAGGACTAAACACATATTGAAGACCCTTGTTAAGAAGAGCACGGCATTGAAGTAAGGTGGCGTAGCATGTGGGTAGTCAACCCATCAGACCTCGCCGGCTTTTTAGGATTGAGGCGTTAGCGTCTTGTAGTTCACTGAGACGGATAACGGAAAGTCGTTCCAAGTCCTCGGGAGGACTCCGAAACTATCAACGTACATCCCACAGATCATGTTCCGAGAAGATGTGGTCCTGGAGGCACACAGCACGCTCAAGGTAGTCAGCGAGTACAACTGTCATGAATTGGGGCTCATAGGCCAGGTCTTGAGTGCCACGAAGCCAGAAGTGTAGTGATCTCGACGGTTTTAAGGGCTTTTGCGATCCTATACATGTCTGCATGTTCAACGCGCAACCTGGCCTGCCTGTTCTCCCACATTTGCAGTTGGTTCTCGCGCAGCTAGACATTGAGCTGATGACGTAAATGTCAGATTACGTGTCGTGCAGTGACCCCTATAGTCCCTTTGCCTCCCAAGAGCGGCGGGTAAGAAGGATGTTGAACAGTGGCAGGACATCAGGATGAAGAGGTGTCGGAACGTGAAATGTCAAGTTAATGACAGTTCGCGTAGCTACTGAGACAGCAGTCTATAAGGAATTGAAGGTTTGGTGGGATGGAAATGTGGAGGCAATTCCTCACGCCTTTCCAGTCGACTTCTCGCGATATTTCATGGCTGTCAACCCTTATATTGATTTCTGTCAATACAGAATTTTGATCTGAATAAGTGTGTTTAGTGATGCGAGGGTGAGGCGAAGTGAAACATGTTTGGTGATTGCAAACTTGATGACTGGGGCAGCTCTTAACGTCGTGGATAGTGTGGAGTTGCCAGGGACTTGAAGTTGAGGTCCATCTATAAACCGAATGATTTCTTTGCTTTTACATCTGCTTGATGGCCACAGTGCCAACGCTGGTGTCTCGCATTGAAGTAACCAGCAGTGATTACACTGGGATTTAGGGCAAGGATTGAGTGCTAGTTGTTTCTGATGAACTGCCTATCAGAAAGGTGATACTATCATAGCCTCCGATCTACCCAGGTCCAAACAAACTGCCGTGCCTTTAAGGCAGTGGTTGCTCGTGCCGAAAAATAACAGCGTGCTGTGGGAAAAAGTTTCCAAAAACGAAGTCCATGAGCCAACGTTTCTTCATAATATAAACAGAATTTCTACTTCCTTTCGCCTTTTCCGCAAGTTTTAGATCGGGTATTGGTCGCCCTAACATTTTTATACTAACCCTTTCTTCTAATACTTGCATTAACCGCGTTCATTATTTATTGGTTAAAGTTTTAGTAATATTAAATTACTCATACATTGAATAAGGTGAATTTATAACACGTTTCACACTCACACACAAAATGAAGAAACTGATATCAGCCACTAAATAACGTTACACAAAGAAATACGTGGATACAATGCGAGCATGCGAAACACATTCACTTGTTATGTTCGAGGGAATGGAGAATCGTGCCAACATGATAGGTGCATCACAAACAACCTGCCCTGCGATTTAATGACCATTAGATATTGGGTCTGTTTACCTAAGGAGGATGGAATTAGTTTCCAGAACTAAAATATAAAGCAATGATAGATTGTTAAATGCTTTTCAATGAACATTCAAGTTCTACAGTTATAACTGAGTGTTGGTGGCCCTGCTTCACCGTGCAGCGAATGATCAGCGCGCAACATCCAGATACCACCTTTAATATACTCCCGCCTTGAGTATAGATTATTAATGGCACCAGCACCAACCGAGGGTGTGCATCTACAACTGGAGTCCCTCTTCTACCAATTGTATAATATAGTTTTCAGTATTCCAGGACGACCAGCGAAACTCCTCACTTCCAAAAATTTCCCAACATATGACATACAAGAAAGGTCGCTTTACAGCAGATCTGCTTACACACGCGCAGAATATATTGCTCCCCAAACTGACTCGCCTAACAGAACTAATGAGACAGGAACGGGAGGAGGATGGACATCTTCAACGTCCACTGACACGTTGTATAGTGGCATTTCAAACTAATACATACATCTGCAGGACACCGACGTGGCCCATATACTTATTACATAGGCCACCATACGAACTGCCACCCAACATTAAAGTAGACACGCACTATTTTAAGAGAATAACGACAGATTACGAACAGGCATGGCGGGAATTTATATCACCAGTCTTAGCTACCAGGCGTACACAGTCGCCAGTTATCATATTCACAGACGGATCAAAAACGACAACATGTACAAGTGCAGGTATCTATATATGGAATTAAGGACACAAAATGACATGGCGACTGCATACGGCTACATCGATATATACGGCAGAAACCATAGGTGTATACCGGACACTGAAATATGTGCAAAGTCACGGATCAACAAAAGTATTTATAAAAGTATTTATTTATATATTATAGTATTTATACACTCCTACAACGACCAGTGAAGGGGGGTAAAACGACCCATATATAAGATAATTATACGAAACCTGTTGGAAATTTTACCGCCGACGACAGAGATCGAACTTATATGGATTCCCAGCCATGTAGGAATTCTTGGAAATGAGAGAGTGGATGAGGCAGTGCGGGAAGCCACTATCAATAAACCGGTATCAAAAGAATACCTTAAACCACCAACAGGCATAGCGAGGAATATGGCACACAATAACACAAATACAACCTGCTCAGCCGGACAGGGTAGTAACGGCTTGAGTACTTTCATTAACACGCCGTATTGAACAAGGAAGGGGTTATCATTATATTTCAGAATACTATTTCAAGTGGCATTAACACCGGTGAACCTTCTACGGATAGGGCGACGAGATAACGACCTATGTGACTGTTGAAGAAGAGGTGATATTAATCACCTCTTCTTCGCCTGCCCAGTAAGACGTGCCGACACCTTGAAATTACTACACGACATAACCCGCATTTACCCTGTGGGACCATATCAGCTCCCATCACTCCTAATACCTTACTCAGGGCCAATATGCAAGGCATTATTCCGATTTACAACGAGAACAAGAATGAAGCTGTAGTAAGATAACACTGTCTTTATGTATTTACACCGCGGAAATCAGAGCTTCCTGGATTCAACGTTATATTCAGACGCAGTAGCCGTCTCAATAGACTGGCAGTAGCGTCTTAAAAATAACCTAACAACAACAGATGCAGCACGCATTTGTGCGAAAATCTAGGGAAATTAGGACAACAGGGAGGCAAGAGGGGAAGGTTGTACGCATGCGCAATAACTGATTACCGAGCTTGCCGGCTCTCAGCACGTTGAAGTTAAGGATGCGTTCCATGAGTTACGCAGGTGTTTTCCATTCATCAAGCGTTCATTACTGGTTGTTCTCGATTTCTTATACTTATAATAATACATTGTTATTTACACGGTCTTTTAAAATCTCTACAGCGTGATTTATAAACCAGAAAAGAGTGTGCTGCAGCACGTAAGGACAAGCCGCTCCTACTTTAAGTTTGGAAGGGGAGGAATTTGAATGGTCGATGGAGCGCATTCTGCCTCAAAAGCACTGACGTGCCATCTCGAGGATGTCCGTGACGATCCCTGCGATATCAGATGTAGCCCGGGATTCGAAAATGGGATTCCGGATGGAGATACGTTTCACTGTCCAAGATAACATTTAGATCGCACTCACGAGCAAAATGTTTGCCCCCTGACTAGTCAGGTCGCACGCATTCCAGAAAGGAAGTTCGAAAGAGATACCTGACCAATATCTACCCATCAACCTAGGCTCTTGAAATGACAGAGGTCAAAAGGGCAAGATCCTCTATGAGGATTGGCGTTGTGCCAGCCATATCTGTTGTTGAAAGACTAATTTGCAGATACACCGTCCATTTGTCAGCAAAATTTGCTACAGCTACCTCAGCAAACCTGCGAAATTGGGGTTTAGGGCTGGGGAGGTTTACTGGGAGTGGGATGATGAGGATTGATTGAAAGCAGGTCTACCATTTGCCCTCACATTTCTCAGCTGACGTTGAGGTATGGGAGTACCATGTGTCTCCACGATCCTCGATCACACTTGAGGCTTATTTATGGGTCTGTTTCATCACTTGGATTGTTGTGGGGAGGGCTTTGTGGTACCTTGGCACGTGTGTGTTTGCGTTTTTGTGTTCCTCTATATGCACCTATAGATGTCCTCGAATTTCTAGGGGCTCTTTGAACAATTTGGGCGAGTGTGGGTGTTTTCCACTCTGCCTGTTGTTGCTAGGGTTTTGCATTGGCTGGCAGGCTAAGCTTTGGCCATTTACTGGTAGAGTTGGAGGACAGCAAACCTTGCTCTCCTTTGGCAGGTTTTAGTGGCTGCTGTTGCCTTCAGCCTTCTGGTGTCAATAACCTCCTTTCTGGCCAAGCAAGCTCCATAGCTCACCCTTCTAATTAGCAGTGAAGAAAGTCACTGCTAGATAGAGTCAACATGAAAAATTCAATGCCATGGCCGGGATTTGTACCACGGATCTCCAGGTTTCCGTCCAGTCGCTCTAACCCATTGAGCTACCATGGCCAATGTGCTGTCCTGACCTTAAATTCTCCATTTGACTCGTATATTTCCCCGGTAGACCACCAGGGGCTCTCGCATCCGAGATACACAATTTGTGGTGACTTACTACCGTAAGTATTGGTTTGTCTCATAAATTCGTTCGATTCTTGTTACTTGTTTACGACTAAGAACGCCTGCACTGTATGCCCGCATCACAACTACGCCAACGAAGTTGCCTAATTATCTAGGGGTAATCTGTTTATATACGCAAGGTCATCTAAAGTAAACAAGGCAATGAACCTTTTCAAAACAAACTTTATTTTGTGCAGTATGCACCATTATTATCAATAACATATCTCAATTTCTCAGGAAGCTTATCAATTCCATTTATTTCCAAAATCTTGTAGTTTTCTGGTTCACGAACTCTTCTATGGTGAGTCCGCAATCCTCCAAAGGCCATTAAGGAAGTTTTGCAGAGATTGGAATAAATGACAGTCGGATGGGGCAATGTCTGGAGAATAAGGCGGGTGAGGTAACACATCCCAGTCGAAATCCCGTAATTTCTGATGAGTTACCATAGAAGTGTGCTGTTTGGCATTGTCTTGATGAAAGATGACTCCACCATTAGATACTAATTCTGGCCTTTCCTCTCCTAGGGCAACCTTCAGACGATGCAACTGAGAACAGTATTTCTCTGAATTGATGGTCTCTGCAGGAGGAAGAAATTCGTAATAAATAATTCCTTTCCAGTCCCACCAAATGCACAGCATAATCTTCTCAAGATGAAGCCCTGGTTTAGGAATTGAGAGTGGTGTTTCCCCTTTCTTACGCCATGACTTTCTCTTTCGGATGTTGTTGTACAGAATCCACTTTTCGTCTCCTGTAACCAGCTGTTTCAGAAAAGGGGCAGTTTCATTGCGTCTTATCAATGCAACACAGATGGAAACGCGCTGGACTAAATTTTGTTCACTCAGTTCGTGCGGAACCCATACATCCCGAAGATTTACGTAAGCAAGTTTCTTTAGGTGCCTGGCTACAGTTGCATGAGATAAGTTTAGTTCCTGACCTACCTCCCGAGTTGTTATTCTGGGGTTGTTCGTAATCATGTCCTTTATCCTTTCCTCATCCGTAACCACAGGTCGTCCAGAACGAGGTTTGTGTTTCACAGAGAAGTTCCCAGCTCGAAATCGAGTAAACCATTTTTGACATGCCCGATTCGTCAATGCATCTTCTCCGTAAACAGCACAAATTTCCCGTTGAGTTTGTGAGGCTGTTTTACCTTTACGGTAATAAAACAGCATTAAATGTCGAAAATGTTACTTCTTGCCTTCCATATTAACATTCACAAGTTACAACTCCACACTGTTGCATCCACAAACTTGTACTGAAGTTTGGTTACCAATTCTTACATAAGTTGACCTATTTACCTTTGTCCGTGAGGTCGCTGTGGTTTGTGTTCATAGCATTGTTTTCAATTATTGTATTTGTAAACAAACCCCATATTGTTAGGCAACTTCTTTGACGTAAAAGTAATGTGAGCATGCAGTGTTCTCAGGAGTTCTTAGTCGTAAACACGTAACAGGAATAGAACGAATTTAAGAGACAACCCGATACTTGAGTCCCAGGCTTCATCATTTAACTCTTATTATTTTAGTTAATTGAAGGAAATTAATCATTTCTCCACACTAGCCATATATAGGTTAAGGTTTTTGATAGGTCAACATGAAAAATTCAATGCCATGGCCGGGATTTGAACCACGGATCTGCTGGTTTCCTCACCAATTAACTAAAAAACTGTCACTGCTGTCAGGGGCGTACATATTCTACTATATAATAGAGCATAATTTGTAAAATTTCTTTCATCACTGTCAGATATCTCGTACCTATTAGACATGAATGTGAAGAATGACATCATTGCGTGCTAAATTCGAAATGACACGGATGCACGGAATAGTAGCATAATAGCATTGTAAACTGACAACCTGAACCCGCTTCTTTCAGCTGCTGTAGTTTTATGTTGCAGAGTAAGACATACAGGGCAAAATATTTGTAAAAAATACCCTAAAATATTCAGCTTTAATAAAATAATCAAATGCTTTAACCTTGAAACAGTAATGATACTATTTAAAGCCAAACTGCTGATATGACTTATACCATATAAATCATATGTTCACAACTTATGATTAAGAATATATAGAGTCAGACTGAAAAATTCAATGCCATTGAACCACGGAGCATCTGGTCTCCGTCGAACGGCACTTAACCATTGAGCTACTATGGCCAACGTGCCAGCATGACATTAAATTAAGCAATTCAAGAGAAGAATTAAGCATTTCCTTTCTTGGAAGTGTTGAAAACAGTGTTGTCATAATAAATTAAATTTAAAGGGAGTCGATTAATGACACTAAACACTTACTTTTAAATTTCCCAGAATATGTTTCAGAGGCTACTTTCCTGCACTATCAACCAGACATCGACTGGTTCTCAATGGTGTAGCTGGCAATATTTTGTCATAGGTCTCCTCTGGTGGCAGTTCGAGAAAATTTGCTGAACAAATCTTTCTGGGGGATGTAAAAATTGAATACTTTGTTCCTATTTTTTGAAATGAAAATTTGTTCCCATGTGGACAGTTCTTGTTTTCCTGATATATGTTTTAGTAGTTTTGGTTCTGGATTTATGTTGTGGCTTTTTTCCCAAAAATGCATGACAACTACTGTTTTTTCTAATTGTTTGTATTTTATGTTCCTAAAGTGTTCCTTTGCTCTTGTTTCTAAATTTCTTTTGGTTTTTCCATTATAAATTTAACTACAGTCACAGCATTCAATTTGGTAAATACCAGATTTTTTGTTGGAATGGCATCTTTGATGTTTGAGCATATTAGCTATTTTTAAGGAGTAATGGTTGACTGGTGCTGGTTGAATGTTCTGTTTTCTGAAGAGTTTTTCGAATTTATCAAAGGCTTATGGATGGTAAGTGAATCTTTTGAAGGTCATATTAGTTTCTGTAGCTGAAAGGGTTAGAGTTAGCTTTTTCTTTTTTGCTAAGTTTACATTTTGGTCTACTAATGATTTGGGAAAGTCATTTTTTGTGCTATTTCAATAATTTTGTTGTATTCTGTTTTGTATTCTTCTGTGTGAGAGGGATGTTGATCAGTCTGTGTGTTAAACAAACAGGCAATCATCAATAGTTTAACACACAGACTGGTCAATATCCCTCTCACAGTAGAATACAAAATAAAGTACAACAAAATTATGAAAAATGACTTTCCAAAATCATTAGTAGACAAAAAAGTGAACTTAGCGAAAGAGAAGAAGCTAATAAAGGAAACCATAACCCTCTCAGCTACAGAAACTAATATGATCTTCAAAAAATTCACTTACCATCCATGGGTCTTTGATAAATTAAAAAATACACTTCAAAAAACAAAACATTCAACTAGCCCAGTCAACCATTACTCCTTAAAAAACCTAATTTGCTCAAACATCAGAGATGCCATTCCATCTAACAAAATATATGGTATATACCAAATTGAATGCTGTGACTGCAGTCAAATTTATATTGGAAAAACCAAGAGAAATTTAGAAACAAGAGCAAAACGTTCCTGGGTTTTGCTTCAAATGAGATGTCTGGAAGAAGATTTTTCATTATCTACCTAATACCAAATAACGTTACAAGGTACAGCATTATAAGAAACATTTTTGGAATCAGTGGAGCAGTTTACTTAAGATTTGGCCTATTTTGTTTCAGGTATGTGGAAAACAATTTTGTTTTGTTTCCTAGTGATCATGTATTCAATTATATTTATTTCACTGTCAATAGCTTCAGTTTTTATTTTTACACAATGTTTTTAAATAGGGCGCATGGTAGCCTAGTGGTTATGGCACTAGACAAGTCAGGAGGTGTGGGTTTGATTCCCGATGGTACCATTGGAATTATTCCATTTGCCCGCCTCAGCGTAGATGGTAGCATGTCTGCCTCACGTTCAAGAGGTCCGAAGTTCGATTCTTGGTCAGGGTGAGTTACCTGGATAACATTTTTCCCAGGGTTTTCGCTTAACCTAAAAGACGAATGTCGGGTAACTCTAAGCTCCTTGGACCCTGGGCACATATGAGCATCATCTCACCCATTCCATTCAAATGTCCGATATGACTTAAAAAGTTGAAGGACGTAAATTACACACACACACACACACAAAAAAAAAAAAAAAAAAAAAAAAAAAAAAACTTCTGGTCACATTATGGCCATGGGGTTCACTTACCCTCTAACAAAATCAGTACCAGTTTAATTCCTGAGGGTGAAGGTAGCTTGCCTTATGGGGTTGACAACCTCAGAGGCCTTGTATGCCAGTGTCTTATAGATGGGTGCCATAACCACACGTTGCCCCAACTTAGACCGCCTAAGGCCTCTCATGGGGTACCCTTACCTTTATAATGTTTTTAATTACTGCAAAACAACTTTTAAATCCATAATTCTTGAAGCTCTCCTGAAAATTTCAAACTAATAAATTATGAACCATGACCCAAGGTGTCATGGACAGTGCATGAATAGTGTAAAGTGCTGAAAAAATGAACTAGGAGAAATATATCGAGATTTAACTGTATTGGAACACCACAGTGAAGCGAAATAATTATTAATATATAGATGAGTCATATTTATTTCACATCGGCTTCACTTAGGTAACTATTTTGAGGACATATTTCGCAAATCATCATGGAATCATGGAATGGAATCATGGAAGATGCAAATGATGATTTGCGAAACATGTCCTCAAAATAGGTACGTAAGTGAAGCCGATGTGAAATAAATACGACTCATCTATAAATTAATAGGAAAAATATAATTAAGAATACTATGGCACAGAAACAAATATCCTTTCACACTGGCCCTGTGTAGTTTGATGTATGGAAAGATAGAGCCAGACTGAAAAATTCAATGCCATAGCTGGAATTTGAACCACGGATCTTCTGGTTGCCATCTAGCCACTCTAACCCTTGGGCTACTATGGCTAACGTGCCAACATGACATTAAATTCTCCAACCGACTCCACTAGGAGTTCTCATAAACACATGAGACAACTGCCTTAATAGCAAAAAACACTGGGAAAAACACGAGTCAGTTGGAGAATTTAATGTCATGTTATTTATAATATAAAAATGTAAGCGATGAAGTGTCAATAAACCGACTACTATGGCATTTCCGATCCTTTTGAAACTTTAAAATTTATATTAAAAACTAAATGTATATTATGAAAGTCAAGCTAAATGTACAGTAACAATTGTATTTTTACACTGTTTACCAAATTTCATCAAAGCCTCAAGGGAAACTGCTAAGCAAAACATACACTTATTACAATAATGACACACTATGAATATAAATAATTTTATAGATGTTTTATTAACCTTATATTTTACAAGCTTAACAAAATTGTCACACTGGTTTGATAACTGTACAAATACTTTAACATTTTAAGTTCCTGTGAGAATAGTACACCAAGTCTAGAATAAAACCTACATGGTTCTAATATGTTTGTGTCTTTTGGTGTAAGCTTAGCTGTAGCACAGCTTTGTATTAGTTTAAACTTATAAAAAGGTCTTGTAACTAAAATTCCAGTATTTTATTTTAGAACCAAATATTTCCTATCACGGATTATAATAATATTGAAATAGGTATAATCTTTTACAGAGGAAAAATGTAAGGTGTAATTGCAAAAGGATGATGCGAAGAAGATATTGTATAACAATACACGTGGACTCTTTGTGAATGCGTGACAGAGATGGCAGCACTGTATAGTGCATAGAACTCTAGTGGTAGCGCCGAGAGTTAGGACTGTTTTTGATACTTAAAATGGCGACGTTTTCATTGCAAGAACAGCGTGTAATTATTCGTTTTCTCCAGTTTCGTGGTGTCACACCTATTGAAATGCATCGCCAGTTGAGTGAGGCATATGGTAATGGTACCATGGATGTGTCTAATGTATGTTTCTGGGTGCGACAGTTCAATGAAGACAGAACATGTTGTGACAACAAACCAAGACATTTGAGTGAGGCATGTGGTGATGGTACCATGGATGTGTCTAATGTATGTTTCTGGGTGCACAGTTCAATGAAGACAGAACATGTTGTGACAACAAACCAAGACATTTGAGTGAGGCATATGGTGATGGTACCATGGATGTGTCTAATGTGCATTCCAGGGTGCGACAGTTGAGTGAAGGCAGAACATCGTGTGACAACAAACCAAGGCAGTTGAGTGAGGCATGTGGTGATGGTACCATGGATGTGTCTAATATATGTTCCTGGGTGTGACAGTTCAATGAAGGCAGAACATCATGTGACAACAAACCAAGACAGTTGCAGACATTGCCTTCAAAATAACATTCCATGAGATCTGTGCACACAACCCTGCATGAAAATCTGAAAATGCTCAATCGGCAATCCTCAAAAACAACGTTCTCCACTCGCTGCATCATGTCGTCAGACCGGCTGGTACAGAGTCGTGACTGTCTTGGTTTGTCGTCACATGATGTTCTGCCTTCATTGAACTGTGATGTAAACAACACAAAATTAATCCTGGAGGATTTCTTAATTAAAAAACAGGTAAGTGAATGTTACAAATTTTTATAATAATTTATAAAACTCTAATAAAGTTTTGACTTACTGTTGGTAACAATTTATGTGATTGTTGTTGCAGAAGCTAAAATGGCAGAAAATCCTATGGAAAAGGCATACTGCATGTTTGAAGTTGCTAAAACACAATCAGCAACTGTTATCTAATGGCATTTTAGAACATGTTTCCAAAAACCACCACCAACTATACAGTCAATCTATGACTGGTACAAAAAATTGGAGACAGTAGAATGTTTGTGCAAAGGAAAACAGCTTGGTAAGACCACATATTTTAGAAGAAAATGTTGAACATGTTCATGCTGCCTACATAAAAATCCCAAAGAAATTGACAGCAAGGGCAAGCATACAGTTACAAATTCCACAGCAAACTGTATAGAAAACATTTGATGAAGCAACTGTAGGGCCTTACAGATTGCAGATGTTACGTTTGTATGCCAAGGAAAGGTCATATGACAAGATTTTTGCATCAACATGTTGTGATTTAATGAATAAGATGAAGGCTTTTGTGAATGCATCATTTTCAGCGATGAGTTTACTTCCCACCTGAATGGAAAAGTGAGTAAACAAAATGTTCGAATATGGGAAACTGAATCTCGAAGGTTGCAGTGGAGCATGTGTGGGACTCTCCTAAAATACATGAGTACTATGATATAAGACACGTCAAATTGTGAATTTACAGTGTAATTAACTATACTTGTAAATTAACAAGACACATCCAATAACGACAAGTCAGTGTTTGTACAAAATAATGCTGTATAAAGATATTTCAAGAATGTTATAATATACACAATTAATTCAGAAATGTAACAATATTATAAACTTTCCATAAATTCACCAACAGAATAAAAACAGTGGTCTAGCAAGTATGCCAAAACTGACTTTTTAAATGCTGAAAAATTGCAAGTGGTTCTATTGACTATAGGTAGTTTATTAAAAAAAAAGTGAATCCTAGGTTTATTACACTGTTTTGATGAGCTCTTGTGTTACTTCTATTCACACGAATATCCATTCTCTGTCTAGTATTATGACTATGAACTGTGTCATTAAAGGTACAGTGGCCGTTTCCTTTCATTAAATTTGTCTTTGTCAATTTTAAAATTTCAAAAATGGAAATACATGGGAGAGGTAAGATTTTAAATCTTTTAAATAATGGTCTGCACGTAGATGTTGATTTAACTGCTCCAAGTATTCTTAGAATACGTTTTTACGTTATGAATAATGATTTACAATGTGGTGAGTTACCCCATAATGTTATGCCATATTTTAAAATGGAGTGAGCACATGCAAAATACATGCTTCTGAGAGTTTTTATGTTATATAGGATCCCTCTAGGTTCGGTGCTTGGGCCTCTTTTATTTATAGTGTACATTAATGATTTGGCAGATAATGTAGAAAACAGAACAGATATAAATGTTACACTTTTTGCAGATGATACAAATATTTTTATCAAAGGGGTGAATAAGGAAGGGGCAGATGTACATATTGAAAATAGTCTAAAATATATTAAAAAATGGTTTAGTGCCAATATGTTAATATTGAGTAAGGAGAAAACAGCAGCCCTAAGGTTCTATAATAAAATGAGTGAAAGTCAATTGTATCCAAAATTAATGCTGGGACAAGACCAAATACATTATGTAAAAACTATCAAATTTCTGGGACTAATACTAGATGAAAATTTAAGTTGGGAAACTCACATAGAGGCATTGACGTAAAAACTTAGTAAAATGTTTATTAATAATTATTTCGCTTCACTGTGGTGTTCCAAATACAGTTAAATCTCGATATTAGTAAAATGTGTTTCTTAATCAGGGCAATTACAGGCATGTCAAGCTTGAAAGTTCGGAGAATAGTGTACTTTTCATATATTCACAGTTTGTTGGCATATGGTATAATTTTTTGGGGAAATTCTTAAGACAGTATAAAAGTATTCAGATACCAAAAGAAAATAATTAGAATCATAGCAGATGTCTCAAGCACAACTAGTTGTAAGCCATACTTCAGTAAATTAGGTATCTTACCACTGCCAAGTATATACATATATGAAACTCTTGTACATATGAAAGCAAGCCTAAGTTTATTCAAAACAAATTCTGAAATTCATATACACAACACTAGAACAAACAATTTATTTGTGAAGGCACACAAAACAAAGATGTATGAAAATAGTTTCACATATGCTGGCTTACATCTTTACAATAAGCTACCTGAATCTATAAAAAAGATTGAATCACAACATCAATTTAAGAAATTGTTATTAAATTTCCTTAGAGCCAATAGCTTCTACAGCGTGGATGAATTTTTAAATTTTTAAATATTTAGTTAGCTACCTTAATTATAAATATTGTACTTAGTTTTTAATTTGATGTGTCCTATAACATGTACATGTTTTAATGGATGAATCAATAAATCAAATCAAATCAAATCAAATCAAATCAAATCAACTATGTGTACCAGTTGTGTGAAATTATAAGAAGTTGTACTCAGTTTTTTAATTAGATGATCAACTTGTGTCTCCCACTTTAGGTTACTCTGTATCCAAAGACCAAGAAATTTAGTTGTATTTACATACTTAATTACTTTATTATTACATATTAATTGTGATTGTACAGGTGACTTATTCTGAGAAAGCTGAAAATGAATTACATGTGTCTTATCCAAGTTTACAATTAAATTATTATTGCTGAACCATTTAGAAATATTACTAAACATTCTGCTCGATAAGATTCGTAGCTCTTCAAGTGCATTGCTTTCAATTAATATATTTGCATCGTCAGCGTATTGAACTATTATTTTAGCTGCAATATTTGACTGTAAATCATTTACAAACAATAAGAAAAGAATAGGACCCAAAATAGAACCTTGTGGTACACCAAACTTAATATATTTTGTGTCTGATCAGTATTCTTTAACTCAATGTTATCAAGAATGTATCTTGATATGTAACAGATATGGCTGATGCCTCAACTGAATGAGGAAGAAGACAACTTTATCTTCCAACAAGATGGAGCACTGCCTCACTGGCACACAGATGTTAGAGAAAACCTAGATAAAGTCCTATCACAATGTTGAATTGCGCGTGCTGCAGCCAGAAATAATGCTCTTGCAATTTGGCCACCAAGGAGCCCAATCTCACACTTGGGGATTTGCAAAAGACTGAGTATTCGTCCCTCCACTTCCTCTTAATTAATGATTTGAAAGAATGTATCACACCAGACATAGCAAGTGTTGATGCAGATATGTTATATAGTATATATGTTATATACAGGGTGTTTCAAAAGACACCAAACGAATATATAGAAGTAGTTGCTCAGCATCTATGTGACACATATTGTCGCGGCGCTGGGCATAGACTTTTCGGCACAAATAAGAGGACTGTTGGCGGATATAGTTTCATGGTAATAATGAGCCTTGCTGAGCAGTTAATGATAGCGGTACTATTGTAAGGGGGCGCCGGCAGGCAGCGATAACAGAGGCAAAGGCCTCGCCGGGTAGATTAAGTTACGTTTCTGGAAGGTGATAGAATGTTCGAATTATGTAACTAGATGCCTTGTTCCCAGAAACTTCTAGTGATTGACAGAACAGTCTCGTAATCATGAATGGAGATATTAAAGGGATTGTGACACGCTAGCAGGACAGTTGTAGTTGTGAAACAGTGTTGTGAAATGAGTAAGCCAGCTGTGTTGTTGTAATGAGAGCTATGGATGTAATCTGCTGGCACTGTTTGTTATTGTGATCGACCTTGGTAGACTGATGGTGTATGTAACGTAATGCTGCTGTAATCTATAAGAGTATTTCTACGAAAATAAAGGAGATTTTTAATTTCTGCAACTTGGCCTTTTAATTCTACGAACCAACAAAGTCACAATATAGATAGCTTTTACCGCCAATACAGCCGCATAAAAATGCTCCAGAATGAGTGTGGATAAGGCAGTGACAGGAACAACAACACGTGCCTCACACTGTCGGAGTTCGCAGGTATAGCTCACATGCTGTGCCACGTGCTCTAACTGTTTGTAAACATACCGGCATACTCCGCAGTAGCTTGCTACTCTTAAGAATTTCTTTGGCTTATGAAACCACAATTAAAAAGCTATTGCTTAATTATTGCTTATGAGTGTTTAACATGTTCCAAAATTCCGTTATAGCAGTCCATGATGACAAATAAGCTGATGGACATATGCAAATTATACCTTTTAGAGGGAAGTTAATGTTAGTGAGGTTGAGGATGGAAGCATTAAATGATAAATAGAACAGAAAACATCAAAGAATTGTAGATAAATTAACCAAAATTAGAGGGCTTATACAGTGAGACAAGTATATTATTTCACGTGTTTGATAATACTAAATAAAGCATTTGTAACTGAAAAGGAAGCTGTTGATATATACAATAAGTAGTTGAAAGTATTGTACAATTAAGATCATAATAAAATGCTCTGAAGTTAAACAAATAAATATTATCATTGATGTAACTATTTTTACAATTCATATTTTTAATGAAACTAAATGAATCGTGCGTTCGTTGAGCTCCCTTCAGCTCTTACATCCATCAAAACCATATCTGTCATTTCGGCGTTCGTATAGCACTCCATATTGCTTGGATTTGCTATCTAAGTACACGCAAAATCCTCTCTGTTAGGGGAATGTGTAGCTTTACACTGAAGAGCAACCTTCAACTGTCCGAGTTATTAGTAGACTTTTTCACAAGTAACTGCCCTTTGCCCCATTACCTGAAATGGTAGGCTAGGGTCACTGATAAAGAGCAAGGAGTAATGTTTTTGTTTTCATGGCCGGTGCGTCCCAATAACAACTTTTGAGGTTCGCACACCAAAGATTTTTGTGCTGCCTAATCACAAAATAATGTAATATTTAATACTGCATAAAATTACACCTAACAGTACTTCAAAGCCGCTACACCGAAATTTGGACTAGTTAATTTATAAACTATGCAATGGCTATAATTTTTGGTGTCATTTTGAAACAACCTGTATACATGACTTGATGTGTGTCGTGTGATAAGAGGAGCCCATACTAAACTTTTCTGAGTTAACAAAGTAAACTTTTCTCTACAAGCCAGTGAAAACTGTGTCAAGTTTTTGTAGTCGTCCTGTAAATGGATGATTAATTCTTTCTTAAGAAATTTTGAAGAAAGGTAAACTCTTTATTGCAAAAGACAGTTCTGTGATTGCATAGTTTACACAAGTTTTCTAAGTATTGTGTATTATTGCAGAATACTCTTCAAGTGCTTAAACAATATACCATCTTTGCAAACAGCCCTCAGCAATTAAATAAATTCACTTTAATTGTTTTCAAACTGGTATTTAATTATCGCCAATTTGATATAACACCATTAACATTTAATGTCTTATACACTTAAAAACTTTATACAGTTGTTAACCAATCACAGCTGCTTCAGTCAATAGTAAGCCTTCTGAAGGATCCTTCCACCACATATGGACTTTCTGCATTGGAACTTTTCCCCTTGCATTTCTTTTCACCTGCTTTTAACTCATCTTCTTGTTTAAACCATTTAATGTAGTGATCACTTTCTAAGAGCTTCCGCTGTTTGGCTGTTGAAAGAAATAAATGGTGTTGATAAATGACAAATAACATAAGGTGGTGTATATGTTCTAGACGTTCTCGGGCTTTGAGCCAGGTAAAAAGATGTTGTGACATCGACGTTTCGGGAGCGTGCATCTCTCCCATCTTCTGGATGCTGAATGACTTAAGGGAGGGGAACTACCCATATATACACCAGTCGCAGAGGTAAATGACATGGACCAAACACACAGCCATGAGGTTGTTGGAGGATCCTCCTCCGTAAAGGACGATCCTTTGACTATTGCCATACCAGGATTAATCCCTTACTGGCATTGAGAGAGTAAGCTTTTTATAATAATGGTGGGTTAATGGTGGTGATTAATTTAGGGATTTAAAGCAGTTGGTTAAAGTAAAGATGTAGTTGTTATATATGGGAATATGATGAAGGTTTGTGGTTTTTAAGATGGTCTTAGCACAAGTCTGGGTCTCTTATATGTCTCTCCAGGGTCAAGATCATATTCTCCAAGACCTCAGATGAGGTTGTTGAAACTATTTGGAAGTTTGGAATAGAAACTACGGGATAGGTGTAGGATGTAGTCAATTATTTTAGGGAAGGATAGGTCTGAATGGATGTTGTCGTTTGGGATACACCAGTCGGCTGCAACTGCAGTCTGAAAGGAATGGTCTTGTAGGTTTTGGAGTATGGAGAGGTGGGTTTTGGCTGCTGCACCCCAGACTTGTCAGGCATAGGTAAATACCGGCCTTAGTACTTGTTTGTAAAGTAATAGTTGTAACGAAGAGCCATTGGTGACTTACGATTGTATAAATGGTACAACATAGCCATCCTTCTGCTGACTTTATTTGCCACAGCTGTTATGTGCTCCTTCCACGTAAGGCACATGTCCAGAAGAATACCAAGGTATGTTGCCTGAGTTGACCAGGGTATATCTGTACCTCCTAGAGGTAGTAAAAGTGACTACTCGAGACTTAGTGGCATTTAGTTTTAACTGGCAGGTCGTAAACCGGGCATACAGCATATTTGCAAATATCTGAGCCCACTGCACTGCAATAACATGTTGTTTTGACGCAGTTATGATGGCAGTGTCGTCGGCAAATAGGTAGATGTTGCAGCCTCTTAGGGTTGGAAGGGTCTTTATATAGGCCAGGAAAAGCAGGGGCCCAAGGACACTATCTTGAGGTACTCTTGCATTTATGGCATAGGGCTGGGGCAAGATATCATCCTTCACGACTACAAAGGATCGTTATTAAATTTTAGATGAGTCGTATTTCTTACACATCTGCTTCACTTTCGTTTTAAAGTTGGTTGGATCTAACTTTCGCGTGTTCCTCTTGACTTAACGTCACTTCAATATATCGAGATTTAACTGTATTGGAACACCACAGTGAAGTGAAAAATTATTAAATTTTAGATGAGTCGTATTTCTTACACATCTGCTTCACTTTCGTTTTTTAAAGTTGGTTGGATCTAACTTTTGCGTGTTCCTCTTGACTTAACGTCACTTCAATATATCGAGATTTAACTGTATTGGAACACCACAGTGAAGCGAAAAATTATTAAATTTTAGATGAGTCGTATTTCTTACACATCTGCTTCACTTTCGTTTTAAAGTTGGTTGGATCTAACTTTCGCGTGTTCCTCTTGACTTAACGAAAGTGAAGCAGATGTGTAAGAAATACGACTCATCTAAAATTTAATAATTTTTCGCTTCACTGTGGTGTTCCAATACAGTTAAATCTCGATATATTGAAGTGACGTTAAGTCAAGAGGAACACGCGAAAGTTAGATCCAACCAACTTTAAAAACGAAAGTGAAGCAGATGTGTAAGAAATACGACTCATCTAAAATTTAATAATTTTTCGCTTCACTGTGGTGTTCCAATACAGTTAAATCTCGATATACAAAGGATCGGTTTAAGAGGTAGTGATGTATTAGGTGTATGAGGTAGGATCGGATGTTGTAATGAATGAGGAGATGTAGGAGGCCTTCATGCCAGACAGAATTGAAGTCTTTGGAGATGTCGAGGAAGAGGGCTGCAACATAATGCCGGTTGTTAAACCCTTTTACCACTTCATCCACAAGGCAAGGGAGCTTGTAGTGGAATCCTGCCTCCGGAATCCAAATTTTTCAGGATGTAGCACCTGATGTTGGTCCAGTATGCTTTAGCTCGCAATGGTGTAAAGTGACAGACCTCTCAGATAACACTTCTTTTCTACAATTCCTTTCTTGGAAGTGTTGAAAACAGTGTTGTTATAATAAATTAAATTTAAAGGGAATCGATTAATGACACTAAACAACATTATGTTTTAGTGTCATTGTTTAATTGTTTAGTGTCATTAATCGACTCCCTTTAAATTTAACTTCTTTTCTAGTCGCTGCTCAGTAAGCCAAATTTGTGTTTCCTAAGTCTTTCCTTTTGAAGCTTTAATACAAGATACCATGCAGCACTAAATTGTAGGCCGACATCTCGGTTAAGAGTGACTCTCTCTGCTGAGATAGCCATGCCTCCTTGACCCTGCGCTCCCAGTAGCCACTGCATTTTCCCCACAATAGTGATGAGACTGAAGCTAGCCCTATGGTCTTGCTGGAAGCAATGTTCCACCAGCCCAGACTTTTCAGGGTTACATGATTACTTCTTGAAATGCGTGGGTGCTTTAGCCGGTACTGCAGCACATTTCTCCTTCCCAATCCGGTGGAGGTTTTTTAGTGGAGTACTGCCCTTGAAGTGAAGCCCACATACCCCAATGTGCCCTCCAACACAGTGGAAGTCCATAAATGGATTTTTGCTCCACTCAAAAAACTTAAGTCATTCAGCGCCCTGAAGATGGGAGAGATGCATGCTCCGAAACATCGATGTCACAACATTTTCTTACCTGGCTTGAAGCCCAAGAACGCTAGAACAGACAAATAACATAGTTTCATCTATTAGGTAATTAAATATAATTATAAATGGCATTGTATTTAGATTGATTTTATAATATGTATAAAGGTTAAGAGTATCCAAAGTTGTCCAAGTATACAGAGGCATGCTTTTAACATAAGTTCAGATGCATTATTCATTTGCCTTTTAAGACATAAATAAATGGTTATAACTTTGCATATAAAGCTTAAATATTTTAGCGATATATGAAAAGAATGCTTCTGTGATGAATGCCAACTTTGAAACAGGAACAAACAATAGTTTAATTACAAATTCAGTCACCAGAGGTACTTAAAAAGCAATCAAGAAGTTGAAATGTACATCATCCAACAACTCATTAGGTACCAATGCTGTGGATAAATTAGCTGATGATGTTAGGAAGATCCTAACAAAACGCGTTCTAGGTAAACACTAGCAATAAATGGAGCATTGAGTACTAGTTTAACTCAAAATTATATTAATTTTCTGTCTATTTTAGTCTTTTTCCATTCAAAACCCAGTTCTCTCACTATTCTGTTTAAGGACGACTTACTGCCCTGAATGTTAATGCTTTCTGTTAAATTGATAAATAATTTAGCTAGTGTAGATCCACTTTTTTCCTGAACTTAAAAATTTTGAGTTGTTCTTCTAACGACTCATTTGCTGAGTTCATATAAATCTATTATTCATTTTGGAAAGTTGTGCTTTTTACCTGGCAGCACTGCTATTTTACTCGCAACTTTTTATAGAATTGGATCCCGGCTCCAGTTTGCCCGCTGTGCAGTGCCGAACTGTCGGTACGACACGTTCTTTTAACCTAGAATGTCTCCACAGGTCTTTCCAGCTGCTGGCCAGCTTGGCAGAGATACTTGTGGATGACGAGACGGCAGTAGCCAAAGTTTTAATGCTTATTTTAGATCTCAATTTTAGAATTCAACCCCAGCAATTGGGTATTTCACCATTTTACCCTTTTATGGTTTTAAGTCCCATTTTAGTCTTTTCCACTCCGTCGTGCATTTGTTTTGTCACGATTTTATTTAATTGATTTGTGTTTTAGAGTGTTAGTCTTTAAATCAGTTTTTACCACAGTTGGCTTTTTAAGGGCGCTGATGACCTAGAAGTTGAGCACCCTTAAACCCAATTATCAGCATCATTTTTACCTGGCATTTCAAAGGTGTGCTGTGATTATTGTTTTATTTGCGTTCTTTAACAATTCTTTTCATTGTTCTTTCAGACACTCCTTTGTCATCTGATATGCACTTTAGCTGCTCAAATCTTTATGAAAAAAATCTTCTGATGTAACCAGTTCTTTCCTTTCAGCTTATTTGCTCATACATTTGAAACTATTTGTCAACGCTGACTGTGTAATGTTTTGGAACGTAATTTACAGAGTACGCCGATGGCATAATTCATTTATGCAATAATCAATGTCTGATTATTGTCGAATTTTCTATACTCACTCTTAATCACAATAACATGCTGAAAAACAGAAAAAGAAAGCAGCTGTGAATTAGCAGATTGAGCCTCAGATGTAGACAACATCGCTACCTTCCCCCTTTCCTCCATACCAGCAGTGAATAATTTCATTCTGCAGAATATGAGGTGGTGAGAGAGACAAGATATAGGTTTGCCTACAATACTTAAGAATGGTGGTGTCGTTACTTTCCTGGAATGCAGCCGTGAGTGTCAACGAAAAGGGGTGGTGGTGAAAATTATACTGCAGAACCTCTGTTTGTGTAACGTTTTTATCTCAATTTTCCAAATAAAAAAAGCAAATAAAATAATAAACTATAATAATTTTTAATGAGGACATAATTTTAAAATAATAATAATAATAAATAATACACCCTGGCACGACAGCCCACAGAGGGCCAAGGCATACCAACCCAACTGCCGGCCTCATGCCCACTTCTGCAAGACAGATCATCCAACTGATACAGGGAGGAGATGTGGTCAGCATCATGGCATCCCGCAGTCGGAACATTGGTTTTCGTGACCAGGGCCACTTATCTAGCGTAAGCTCCTCACTTTCCTCACAATGCTGAGTGGGCACCGGTCCTGTACCCAGGACTTAATAAAATCCGCACCCCATGGGTGGGATTGAACCCGGGCCGCTTTCCGTTGCGAGGGACCACAGCATACTGCTTTAGCCTACTATGCCTTGGTGCAGGACAGACATACTTTTACCCGAGTTAAATCTGAATCTGCAGTATTTCGGACCCCACTATTTTGGGCTTCTACTATATTCCGTCACAGTATAAGAGTTCAAGCTTAATCTTAATACAAACCATGAGCTTTAGTTGTGCTTTCTCCTTTGCCTCCATATTCTTCAGGTAAAATATCTAGTGGTAGGTACTTTTCTAAAGATTGTACTGGTCCATGAAGATGTAGCTGAAAAATTAAAAATATTTAGCTTTTACACAAAGGTAATAAAGGTGCTCTTCCATTCATTTCAACATCAGAAACAATATTTCGAGATTTAACTGTATTGGAACACCACAGTGAAGCGAAATAATTATTAATTTATAGATGAGTCGTATTTATTACACATCTGCTTCACTTACTTACCTATTTTGAGGAGTGAGTGAGTGAGTGTGTGGTGTTTTAGGGCCCGTCGACAACAAGGTCATTTGGGCCCGAAGTTAACACTAAAACCTAAAAGCTACACAAATTAAGCTAAAAGGTAAAATTAAATAAAAACACTCAACTATTAAAAGTACATAAAAAAAACCCATCCCAAGACTAATAATTTAAAATCTCTAAAATTAACAAATATAAAATGCAAGTCAGACTTATTTATTAAAACCGATTTGGGCAACAAACCGCAGTGCCTTAACCACGGCCACTGGGTCGTCCCCTAAAACACCCAGCAAGTTAGTCCCCAAGCCTACTGACTGGCAAATGCGGGCGTACTGCGGGCAATCCAGCAATACATGCCGCACAGTGAGGCGTACTGAACACGGAGCACACACAGGGGCCGGTTCCCCTCTTAACAGATGGCCATGAGTCGCTCGTGTGTGCCCAATTCTCAGCCGGGTGAGTATCACCTCGGCTCGCCAGTTATCCCTGCAGGAAGTTAGCCAGGGTTGTACGCTCTCCTTTATTGCCCGGAGTTGTGTGCCTTCCAAAGCTGTCCAGGAGTGCTGCCAAGCAGATAGGAGTTGGCAACGGAAAATACGTTGCACATCCTGGTATGGCACCGTAGTTGTTAAACTCCGGGGCAAACGGCAAGCGGACTTAGCAGCCGCGTCCGAGGACATGTTTCGCAAATCATCGTTTGCATCTTCGGCTCTTATGCGACTAAAGCTTGATCCAGTGGTGTGGGTAATTCTGGAGTTGCTGCAGCCATCTGTTGATTTAGTGATGAACTTAAATGTGGGATTCTCTTCTGGCGGGATTTCAAAGTTCATTAGTTGGTTTTTATGCTTTTCTATGTATATTCTCTCCCATATGACGAGTTCACTATGTTTTTGAACGTATTTTAGTAATTCGGTGCTATCTTCAATTTCATGATTTTCAGACCAGAAATGAGCTGCTATTGCGGACTTATCAATATTTTTGTATCTTAAGTGCCTGAAGTGTTTTTTCTTTCTAGTGTCTATGTTTCTTTTTGTCCTCCGTATGTAAATTTTTTCAGTGTTTACACTTAATCTTGTAAATGCCTGACTTTTCCTCTGGTTTTATCTTATGAGTATTATTACTGTTAAGTAGGTTTTTAATGTTGTAATTGTTTTTTGGTGCCAATGTTATATTGTATTTCTTGAATATTTTTTGGAACTTTTTTATGGCCCAGGGATGAGAAGTAAATTTAGCAAATCTAATTTCTTATTTTGTTGGATCACAGCTCTCACACCAATAAAACAAGAAATTAGATTTGCTAAATTTACTTACCACCCCTGGGCCACAAAAAAGTTCCAAAAATATTCAAGAAATACAATATAACATTGGCACCAAAAAACAATTACAACATTAAAAACCTACTTCACAGTAATAATACTGATAAGATAAAACCAGAGGAAAAATCAGGCATTTACAAGATTAAGTGTAAAGACTGTGAAAAAATTTACATAGGGAGGACAAAAAGAAACATAGGCACTAGAAAGAAAGAACACTTCAGGCACTTAAGATACAAAAATATTGATAAGTCCGCAATAGCAGCTCATTTCTGGTCTGAAAATCATGAAATTGAAGATAGCACCGAATTACTAAAATACGTACAAAAACATAGTGAACTCGTCATATGGGAGAGAATATACATAGAAAAACATAAAAACCAACTAATGAACTTTGAAATCCCGCCAGAAGAGAATCCCACATTTAAGTTCATCACTAAATCAACAGATGGCAGCAGCAACTCCAGAATTACCCACATGTACCCAAACCACTGGATCAAGGTTTAGTCGCATGGTCGCATAAAGGACGAAGATGCAAATGATGATTTGCAAAACATGTCCTCAAAATAGGTACGTAAGTGAAGCAGATGTGTAATAAATATGACTCACCTTTAAATTAATAATCAGAAACAATGATGATCATTGCATTATCAAATTCTTATAAGGGAGATAGTAATGCTATTGAAACGTGACCAACTGATCTCTAATATTTTTTGAGATCATACAGAGTGATTTATATAGAACTGACATTTCTTTCTTTAATCATTCCATTGGATATTTATTCAGTGACCCAATTATAGCGCCAAATGAAGCAGAATGTCCGGAATTTCGATTCCTTGTTACTAGATGTGCAGATGTTTATGTTTTATTCCTAATTGCTATGGTTGGCAGCTGTTTTCGACATGTAGTTCTAGTCAATGAGAAAATCCAGTACACATTAAATCAATGACTCTTCCTTGTGAAGCAATACTGGATTACGAATTCACTTACAGCCACTCAAAGGACATACCAGAGAGAATTTGGTGTTCGCACTCCTCTCAAAAGAAACACAATACTGGGACTGGTACATAAATGGGAAACAACTGAATCTCTGGTGAGTGAACCGAGCGGGATGACTCAGGCGGTTTCGTCTGTGGCCCGCATTTAGGAGGCCCGGGTTCGATTCCCGTGGCCGACCTACCTGACCCATGGGGTTTTTCAACTGTTTTCCCGGGTCGCCAGGCGAATGCTCGGTAGGTTAATTACATCCCCGAATTTCCTGTCCCTGCATTTCATCTCCATTATCATTTCACATTATCTGTCATCTGGTGGTCTATTTCAGGGTAGAAGTGTCGGCAGGTTTCTCGGTGGTGCATGGCAGGATGATATACTAAGAGGAAAACTACTTCCTCCTCCGGGAAAATTTTACCGAGGAGGAAGGACCACGCAGCACCACGCCGAAGACTCCGGAGAGAAACAGATCATCTCCTCGACCAGCGACGCATCAACATGGGGAAGAAGGCGAAGAAGAACTCTGCTGCAGCGAAGCGCCAGGCAGTAGAGCCGCTTCCGCCGCAGCCCTCTCCGGCCGGCTCTCGGGCGCCCACGCCAGTCTCGCTGATAGCTTCGGCGGACGAGAGCGAGTCGCCCACCAGGCACACCGACCGATTCTGGGCCAGTCCCTTCCCAACGTCACCGCACGCATCGCCAGACGCAGACGCTCAACGCCAGCGGACACCGCCGCACCTACGCAGCAGCACGCGCGCCACCCAAACATCGCTCCCGGAGCTCACCTCAGCAGCAACCTTCGCCGCCGCTGCTGCCACAACGCCGAGGACCTCAACATTGCCACCCACCGAGCCTGCTCGGCCACCGTGGACCGCAACCGTCGTCGTCACGGATGTGCCTCGTGACCTGCCGTGCAGGTTTATTCTCGCCGCCGCCCAACAGCAGTGGCCCTCGGCCCTACGGGCCAGCCGCATCAGCATACGAGGCCGCGCCACATCCTTGGTCCGCATGCAGCTAGAAGATGAAGCCGACATGAGCGCGGCCTTGAGGATGGGCCTGCCCTTGTTAGGGCAGTGTCTCAAAATTGAGGCAAGCCGCTCCGAGCGACCAGCACCTTGTCGTCGATGCTGCAGGTACGGACACGTAGCCACCACTTGCACTGCAACCCCACGGTGCCATTACTGCGGTGCCGCGACACTCACAGGGAAATGCCAGCAGCATGATATTCGCCGCCGACGCCGGTACTGCGCCACCTGCAATGGCTACGGACATTTTACAGGACAGGCGCAGTGCCCCGCTCGCCCACGCCAGGATGCCAGCCTCACCTCACCTCCCACGGCTTACCTTAACGGTCCTGCCGACTGGAGCCAAATGCTGGACAGCCTCAAGGATGAAGTTCAGAAGGTCAACCGCCGGCTTCATTCCATCGAGGAGCAACTGGTAAGCGGACCCGCCTCAGCAATCCAAGGGACAGCCTCAAGGATGAAGTCCAGAAGGTCAACCGCCGGCTTCATTCCATCGAGGAGCAACTGGTAAGCGGACCCGCCTCAGCAATCCAAGGGACTCCTAGAGCCGACGTACAGGACCTCCGTTCTGAGGTCCTGAACATCAGTCTTCACCTAGGGAACTTGGAGGACTCACTCGCCGCCATCAACGCTAGACATGACGTCGCCCAAGCCGCACTGACTGAAGTTAAAGGCCATCTCTCGGCCACCGAGAAGCTCGTGACTGACAGCCTGGCATCTCTCCAAGCTGTTCACACCATCACAAAGCAACTTACAAAACTCCAAGAACTCAGCAACCAGCTAACACAGGACAACATTACTGCAGTCACCCAACAGAACACAACACTACTGGACAACACCAACACCGAGCTCCTACAACTGCTCCACCGCCTGGTTCAGCATCAACTTCAGCCCAACACCGATCATCCTACCGTCTCTCTTCGCGAACGCGCAAGAAGACATTATGCCCATATTCCCCAACAATAGAAGTCCACTACTCTAATTAAATAAAGTACGCATAATCCCCTTCGTGCCATGCTCAGGACTTCGGTCATGGTCATGGCCAAGGAAACCATACCCAATGCGCTCCCGCACACTGTGCGGCAGCATATGATGAAGATATCAACGGAGGTGCTAATGCGGAACTCCACAATAGGCAGAAGAATAACTGCCATCCCAAATCCTAACTTCAAATCCCTCCTTAAAACTCCTTGTTATTGTTAAAAAAAAAATTCCTCCTCCAGTAGGCGATTGCTGGTCTCCGCTCCTGTGCTGGGACCATTTCGGGACCGCTAGCCAGGGATCTTTGAGGCTTGGATCGCCTGCTTGGGACCATTAGGGCTCAGCTACTGGGCTCGTTGCCGTCCCGTTGTAAGGGAGGGAGTTCGTTCTCCTGGCCTTTCGGGGGAAGTCCCTATCCTAGTAAACTGCCCTCTGTACTGTCCTGGCTCGTTGGTTCAGCTACCCTCTGTCTCCTCTCGCCTCATCCTTCCTTCCGAGGGTGCCGCACTTAGGGACATAGGAACAATGGGGCCAGCATGGTGGCCTACATACCGAATCCCCTCCATAATGAAATCCTAATCCTAATCTGGTGAGTGAAAAAGGCAAACATTCACCTGGGCTTCCCATGGTTGTTGTTGATATAAGAACACGACTGGAGCAGTCACCCAAAAAATCATTAAGACGTTTGTCGCAGGAGACAAGGTACACCTACTTAATGTGTCAGAGAGTTGCGAAAAGTGCAGGCCTAAAGCAATATAGGGTTACGGTTGTTCATCAGCTACAGGAACCAGATAAGGATAAAAGATTGAATGTTGGCCGTGGTAGCTCAAGGGTTAGAGCGACTGGATGGAAACCAGGAGATAAGTGGTTCAAATCCCGGCCATGACATTAAATTTTTCATGTTCACTATATCTATCAAAAACCTTAGTGTGGAGAAATGATTAATTTCCATCAATTAACTAAAGATTGAATTATTGTTGTTGGTTCAGACAATCATTGTGCAAAATCTGACATATTGTCCATCACATGGTTCACAGATGAAGCATGGTTCCATTTATCCGGTTATGTGAACTCACAGGACTCACACCATTGGGTCATCGAAAACCTACATGTCATTCATGAAGTAGCTATGGACCCGTTAAAATTGGAGTTAGGTGCACAATATCCACACAGAGAATAGTGAGGACAATTTTTTTAACTAGACTGAACACTGCAGAGTAGCGACTGATTTTCATGGAGTTTGTTGAGCAACTGGGTGGTGTAGAGCCAAGTCACGGATATTATCAGCAAGATAGCGCTATATGCCATACATAAAATGAACCTATGGAATTAATTGCAAGTTTCTTTGACGACCGCAGAATTTCTAGTAACCTGTGACCACAGATATCTCTGGATTTGACATCGCCAGACTTCTTTCTATAGGGTTACTTAAAGGACAGGGTTTATGCCACACGTCTACAGACATTGGTTGATCTGAAGCACAACATCACACAGGAGAATCAGGCTCTTGACAACAGAGTCCTCCAACGGGTAGCCAGTAACGAGGAACTACAGGTTGAGTTGTGCCTTATGTAGAATGGAGGACATCTGCAACATTTGCTACAGATAATCTCCCAAAATTCCTCTACATTTCAGGTATAATAAGTTGTCATTAGCACAATTTCTTTTGAAACAATTAAGGACAGAAATGTGCCAGATCTATGTAAATCACTTTATAGAATGCTACTTCTAGTTTAACTAGTCCCTTAAATGCCGTCATAATACTTACTGGAGATACACAGAATATTTTCATAAGACTACATTATAAAGACCTTAAGTATTATTAAATTTTAGATGAGTCGTATTTTTTACACATCTGCTTTCACTTTCTTACGTAGACGACATCTTTGCAATAGTACCCTACAAACTAATAGATGATGATATATATATCATCAGATGCAGACACCGGATGCTTCATCAGTCTACCACAGAGCTGACGATAGGGGAGAAGTCCCCAGAAACTAGTCTTCATAAAAAACTTGTAAGTGGAGAAAAGTATATACAAGGTTGACTCACTTGCCTAATTTTAGTAATAATAGATGATGCTTTGAAACTACTCAACCTGCAAGAACCCAGCATACAATTCACAGTTGAAACTGAAGAGGACTGTACTCTAACTTTTTTAGACCTTAAAATCAAAAAAGGCAATGAAAAACTAGAATTTGGCATTCATAGAAAAGCAACACACACAGATAATTACATCAAAGCAAATAGTTTCAACCCAATTCCACACAAACATGCAACCATCAACAGTCTCACACACAGATTAGTAAATCTACCTCTCAGCCAGCAAGAATATCAAAACGAATACCATCAAATTTTAAAAACTGCAATTAAAAATGGATATGGAAAAAGCCTTGTAGATAAAAAATTAAAATTATTCAAACTTCAAAAGAGATTAAAACAGATAACAGCTCTCACACCAATAAAACAAGAAATTAGATTTGCTAAATTTACTTACCACCCCTGGGCCACAAAAAAGTTCCAAAAAATATTCAAGAAATACAATATAACATTGGCACCAAAAAACAATTACAACATTAAAAACCTACTTCACAGTAATAATACTGATAAGATAAAACCAGAGGAAAAGTCAGGCATTTACAAGATTAAGTGTAAAGACTGTGAAAAAATTTACATAGGGAGGACAAAAAGAAACATAGGCACTAGAAAGAAAGAACACTTCAGGCACTTAAGATACAAAAATATTGATAAGTCCGCAATAGCAGCTCATTTCTGGTCTGAAAATCATGAAATTGAAGATAGCACAGAATTACTAAAATACGTACAAAAACATAGTGAACTCGTCATATGGGAGAGAATATACATAGAAAAACATAAAAACCAACTAATGAACTTTGAAATCCCGCCAGAAGAGAATCCCACATTTAAGTTCATCACTAAATCAACAGATGGCAGCAGCAACCCCAGAATTACCCACATCGCTGGATCTAGCTTCAGTCGCACAAGAGCCGTAGATGCAAACGAAGATTTGCGAAACATGTAAAATATAAAATACGAAAGTGAAGCAGATGTGTAAAAAATATGACTCATCTAAAATTTAATAATTTTTCGCTTCACTGTGGTGTTCCAATACAGTTAAATCTCGATACCTTAAGTATTATTTAATCCTTATGCTTATTTGTTTGTTTGTCCTGTAGTGATAGCTCATTAAAAAGGGTTAAAACTTTTATGTTTTATGTAATTATCAATATGAGTAGATTTCCTATAAATACCAAAATCTAATTTGTTATTATTTCTTATCATCTTAAATCTGGAAGAGGAAGAAATCCATTAATTTCAGTTTCTAATGTGAATTTTATAGCTTTATCTTGTAAATTTAGTAATTTTTTACATAAATTTCCTTTTCCACATAAATTTGCTGTTTTTAATAGTTTGATTTATAGATTAATAAATATATCCCTGAATAAAGAAGAATTTAATAAAGAATATAAACATATTATCAATACTGCTTTAATTAATGGTTTTAATAAAGATTTTATACAAAAGAAGACTGAAAAAAAATAAATATAAAAATAAACTTAATGATATTTCTATGCTTAAAAAATAAAAGACGGTTGTATATTTAAAAAATTTACTTACCATTCCTGGGTTAGTAAACATTTTCAAAATTTTTTTAAAGAAGTTTGTATAAAAGTAATGAGTCGGTCATTACTTTCAAATGTTAAATACATCACTGTTTCTAACCTTTTGCTTCAAATAATAAGTTGGTATAACTTTAGTTCCTCAAAATAAATATAGCATTAAAAATTTACTAAATTTTTCTAAAAAAGATAAAATTCCTAATAATAAAAAAATCTGGTACATATCAATTTGATTGTTTAGATTGTGATCGAGTTTACATTGGTAGGACGAAACGTAATTTGGAAAACAGAACGAAAGAACATTTTTGTAACATTAAGTATAAACAAACTGATAAATCAGCCGTAGCCAATCATTTTTGGTCATTTAACTATGAAATAAATCATGAAGTTAAATTATTAAAACAATTAAATGGTCCGATAGATTAATAGTGTGGGAAAATATATTTATTTTAAAAAACAAACATCGTGTAATGAATTTTGAAATACCAGCAGTTGATTCTATTTTTAGGTTTGTTTCGTTTTCAGATGTTGGTAATACTAAGAAAAACATAAGAAAGGCCTGGTAACAGGTATCCTTGACAATGGAGTTTATCTGTGGACTGAGGATGCAAGCGATTTGTTTGCGAAATCGATGTCCATTAGAAAGAAGTATCAACACCAATTTCTTAAGATACGTGAAGCCTTAGTGGCAAATATTTTTATTTGTGTAATACTGAATACATGCATTCTTCTGTGAGTGTGAATTCTCGTGCTTCTTTATGTTTTCACTAAGATGTTCCAAGTCGGCACATCCTACTTTTGTACAATTACTCAATTCAGAGCTAAACATGAGGCATGGAAAGCAAAAAAGAGTACTTTTAATACTGCAACCGCATAGCCATTTACAGGTTGTGTATACATAGTTAAATCTGCATCTGTAGTCCTGCTTCTGATTTTTGTAACGCTCAACTGTCAAACTGGACTGCAGACGTCCTAGTCGCTTTATTACAACTTTTTTTTTAATTTTTTTTTATAGGTCAGTTTATCTGTTTTACTTCTTAAAATGGAATCCACCGAGTTCATAGCTACCTCTTGAGAGAAGTTCAATGGTCATGAAGATTTGAAAACCTTGTGGTCGGACACTGCACACAACAAACAATTAGTTTCCATTAATTGACCTAATAGTGGTACGAACTATAAAGCCCGGGCCTTAAAGTACTTACAGCACAGTAAGTCACCATTAAAGTAGTTGTCTCATGTGTTTATGAGAACTCCTAAGTGGTTTACCGGGAAAAACACGAGTCAGTTGGAGAATTTAATGTCATATCGGCACGTTGGCCATAGCAGCTCAATGGTTTAGAGCAGCTGGATGGTAACCAGAAGATCCATGGTTCAAATCCCGGCTATGGCATTGAATTTTTCAGTCTGACTATCTTTCCAAAGAACAATTTTTTTGCGTTAAAGCACTAGTTGTACTTGATGTACTAGGAAACACTCGTAAGAGTTTACAAAGAATTACCAGCTATAGGAATTCTTAAATTGTTTGGTATAAATACAGAAGTTAAAACAAAACACAGAATCAGTATCAATGCACATTTAAGTTATGTACAGGTTAGTGTTAAAATTAAAAGAACTACATTGTTTGAAAGTTGACCTACCATTTGCATCAATTCACCCTTCATGAATGGTTTGATTAACGTTAGGATTTTGTCCATTATTGCAACAGTATTTATAACGTGTACTCCTTTTAAGCGTGCAGGATGACAGTCCTGTAACACATCAGTACATATTATAATTTAAGCTAAACTTATTATATCAATATCTTTGTCTAAGAACATAAATTTGGCAACTTAAACAGTTCACACCAATTATTGATCTTTCCTTTCACTTCAAGTTTCAAAAGTCTTACTTTGATAATAGGGTGTGTTAGGTCTAGCGTTTTGTGCTGTTAATATATAGAACTAGAAGTAAATAAAACATCTTCCAACATGTAGGTACAGCTGAATCAGTAAAGTTGATGAACAATAAACAATAATTGTTTTCCAAGGCTTGTGCTCTATTATAGTTCATTTTAAATATAAGTCTCAGATTAAATATAAGGGGCGTTAAAAAAGAAACGAGCTGGAGTCTGATATGCGCAAACCGGTGACAGGATGGTAATATCGTGGCGTGTGTAACGAAGTGTTGTTCCAAGCAGAGCGTGGAAGTTCACAGTCCTTCACTAGAGGGCACGCGTGAAGTCACGTGACTATACAAAGCTGGCAGCAGCATGCATCAATCGTCCAACGTTGCCAGTTGCATTGCAAACAGTGAAATGGAGGCGTCAAAAGAAGAGAGAAAAGAGGTGTTGTTTGTTTCCTGACAGCAGGAGTAGGGGAATGGACATTCATCGACAAATGTCACAAGTGTGTGGTGGACACTATATGTCCCTTGCAAGAGTCAAGGCGTGGCACAAGTGCTTCAGGGGAATACGGGTGTCGTTAGCCAATGATGTATGGTCTGGAGCACCATACCACATTACCGATAACATCATCCAGCTGATTGTTGCACTCATTACCCAGGACCGCCGAGTGACAGTGAAAGCCATATCCCCCAAGGTCAGATTGAGCGTCGGAAGTGTTCACACCATCATGAGGGAACAACAGCTCTTGCACAAAGTGTATGCCCAATGGGTGCCTCACAGTCTTAAACCACACCAGGAAGCATATCGAAAGGCCCACTGTCTTGGTCATCTGCAGTGTTATGCTAGGTAAGGAAATGCGTTCCTGGCACAAGTGGTGGCTGGCGATGAGTCATGGTGTCATCACTTCAAACCAGAATCAAAGTGACAAAGACCTCGTATTTTATGTATGCTTTATAGACATGCTGTTGCTGTATCATGAAGAAAAGAGTTATAGGCTTGGAAAAATGCATTTGTACGAGGAATGACTCCCAGTGGTGCTTCAATATTAGGGCTGTGAGTGTAGGGTGAGGGGTAAATCAGGAGGAAGAAGAGAAAATGCAGGAGACTGAGAATATAGAAGAGAGTTTGATGGAAGAAATATCTATAGATAGAATTGATTTAGAGATTGCTATGGAAACAATGAGGCTCAAAAAGGCAGCAGGATGGGACAAGATATCACCAGAAATGGTAAAGTATGCAGGGGGCAGGGCACATAATTATTTGATGAAAATAATGAATGAGGCATGGAATCTCGAGACAATACCGAAGGATTGGCAAAGAAATATTATAGTACCAATTTATAAGAAAGGAGAAACGTTGAAATGTGAGAACTATAGAGCGATATGCCTATCATCAGTACCCTTAAACTGTACACAAGAGTAATTGAAAGAAGATTGAGAAAGGAGGTAGAAGGAAAGATGGAAGAAGAGCAAACTGCCTTTAGAGAAGAAAGACAAACTCAAGATCATGTTTTTACAGTAAGACAAGCGGTTGTTTTAAGGTTGAGTAGGGGAAAGGAGATATATGCAGCGTTTTTAGACATAAAAGCAGCTTTTGATACGGTACCACATAAGGAGGTATGGAAAGCGCTTAGGGAATTAAAAGTTAAAGAGAAAATGATTAAAATAATAAAGAGCCTATATGGAAAAGTAATAGGTACAGTTAGAATATCAGGAAGACTATCGGAGGAATTCGAAATGAGAAGTGGAGTTAAACAGGAGGATAGTTTGAGCCCTCTGCTGTTTAATATCTTTATGAATCAATTAATCAGACATTGTAAGAGAAGAACAAACAAAATGAGAGTAGGGTACTGCAAAATGAGACCAGTATATATGCAAGCTCTGATTTATGCGGATGATATAGTTTTAATGGCGGAAATCAAGAGAACCTACAACAATCAATAACAGAACGGGCTAGTAAATTGGATGAGAAAGGTATGAATCTAAATCCAAAAAAGAGTAAAGTAATGATAATTGGTAAAGAGGAAACAGAGACAGAAATGCAAATTTTCTGGAAAGGTGAAAAATTAGAAAAAGTGACAAGCTTTGAATATTTAGGGGTGATTCTAACTAAAAATGGAAGAATAGAACAAGAAATTAACAATAGAAATAGGAAAGCAATAAATATATATTACCAAATTAATAATACAATAATTGGTAAAAGAGAAGTAAGTGAAACCACTAAAATGAGAACATATGAGGTGTCAGTCAGTTTTATTATAAGGGAGTGAAAGCTGGACAGTGTTGGATAGACATGCAAGTAGATTAACAGCAACATAGATGAAATACTTAAGGAGAGTAGCTGGATATACAAAGAGGGAACAAGTTAGAAACGTAAAAATAAGAGAAAAGCTAAAACAGGAGTGCATACTGAAGACAATGGAAAGAAACCAACTAAGATGGCTGGGACACTTAGTAAGGATGAATGAAGAAAGGTTACCTAAAAGAATATTTGAAGCAAGAGCGGAGGGGAAAAGAATAGGAAGATCTAGGATGGAATGGAGACAATATATGGAAAGAATGGCAGTCGGACATGGGGCGACATTGAGAGGAATATACAGGTTGGCGCAGGATAGGATCGAATACAGAAAGTGGCTGAAGGAACCCGACGCCTAACGGCAGCAGGGAGAGTGAAAGAAGAAGTGTAGGGTGAGGGATACAGCCCTCTGAGAATGCCCCTTGTTGTATTCTCTTGGACCTATCATAGTATACAAGGCAATAATATGTTCTTAGTAGTCACCATGTTACTTTTTGTGATTTTTTTATACCTATCAACACTTGACACATTGTTACAGTGTAATTAATACAGAGGACATCTATAATCTACCTTACATCTTAACTTACACAATTGTAAAGCATGAATACTAACCTGAATGTAGTGCATGAACCTCCTTATGGAACTTAAAGTCACTTTTGCTAGATGAGACATAGAAACTCCCTTCATATCAAATATGACTACATATCCTGGCAGTAAACCATCTTCTGCTAGTTGAATATCATTGAACATGAAGAACAGCTTCAGTCCGGCTATCCATAAAAATTGGGAGGCATCAGTATTTGAAAGTCGATAGAGAAGAACCTGGTATCCTTCAGGTGTACGTCGTTGTAATGGAACCAATTCTCTGTGATATCAAAAGAAATATAAACATTTGAACAGGAAGAAAGTAATTCAATGCAAATTGTTTATTATGACACCTTATTACATTCTTAGGGGATAAAGTAATGCTATTGGTTGTGATTTAATGAGGCAAAACTTTAATAGATTTCAGTGGCGGCTCGTGCTGAAAAATAACAGTGTGCTGCAGGAAAAAGTTTCGAAAAATGAAGTCCATGCGCTGATGTTTCTTCATAACAAACAGAATTTCTAGTTGCTTTCCCTTTTTTGCTCAATTTTTAGAACGGGCATTGCTCGAACTAACATTTTTATACTAAGTCTTTCTTCTAATACTTGCCTTGAAAAGGGAGCTTTCAAAACTTCATTAACCGCGTTCATTATTTATTGCTTAAACTAATCGTAATATTAAATCACTTATACACTGAATAAAGCGAATTTATAGCACATTTCACACTCTCACACAAAATAAAGAAACTGACATCAGCCACTAAATGATGTTACCCAAAGAAATACGAAGCATGTTTTTTAAGTCAGTACCGTTTTGCGATTCCGCCGCCGCAGCGCTACGGTCGGCGTTCCGCGCATGCGCGCTGGTTACCTACATCTCTTGTCTACGCACTGACGCCATTACAGTATGATTCTTCATTTTATACATTGTTTACTGAGTGTTTAAGATGCCTCCGACAATCGTGAGTCCCGCCGACTGTGAAGTACGGGCTGTTATACGGTTTCTTAGTGCTAAAGGCGTAAAACCGATCGATATTCATCGTGAGATCTGTGAAGTTTACGGACAAAACATTATGAGTGATGGAATGGTAAGGAAATGGGTGAGACATTTAAAGATGGCCGCACAAATGTGCATGATGAACGGAGTGTGCGTCCTTCGGTCATTTCTGAAGATTTGGTGCACAAAGTGGACGAAAAGGTGAGAGAAAACAGACGCTTTACAATTTCATCATTGTGCGACTATTTCCCTCAATATTCTCGTAGTGTTTTGTATCGCATTGTGACCGAGAACTTGAAGTACCGGAAATTGTGTTCACGTTGGGTTCCGAAAATGTTGACGGATTTGCACAAAACCCAACGTTTAGGCAGTGCATTGACTTTCCTTGAGCGGTACCACAGTGAAGGTGAAGATTTTTTAGACCAAATTGTTACTGGTGACGAAACATGGGTGGCCTACGTCACACCAGAATCGAAACAACAATCCATGGAATGGCGACATTCATCATCACCCACAAAAGTGAAGTTTAAGCAAACAATTTCTGCCCGGAAAATCGTGTGCACAGTTTTTTGGGACAGAGAAGGAGTATTGCTATTCATTGCTGCCTCGTAATGAAGCCATCAATGCAGCGTCTTATTGTGAGACATTGAACAATCTGCGCCGTGCAATCCAGAACAAAAGGCGTGGCAAGTTGAGTAAGGGTATCGTTTTGCTGCATGACAAAGCCCGTCCACATGTGGATAATCGGACCAAAGATCTCATCAAATCTTTTCAATGGGAAACTCTAGGTCATCCTCCATACAGCCCTGATCTGGCGCCCAGTGGCTACCATTTGTTCTTGCACTTGAAGGAACACCTGGGCGGTGAGTGTCTTCAAGACGATAATGAAGTCAAAACAGTTGAGATACAGTGGTTAATACGTCAGGCGGCAGAATTTTATGAGGAGGGTATTCAAAAACTGGTGCCACGTTATGACAAGTGCCTCAATATTCACGGAAATTATGTAGAAAAGTAGATTAAGGTACAGGCTGATACCAAAATTATGGTTTGCCAGAAGTAAAGAATCATGATGGATGTCAAAGGAATGTTGGTTCTTTGTTACTACAAGGGCAAGGCCAGTTGAGTTGGGGGAAAGTTGTTATAACAAAAGCAATGTAAGAAACAGCGTCATTAGCAGTTTTCTAATGGGGCTCACTTGACTTGTATGAATAGGAAATTCTTTGGATCATTTACAATGGCGACAAAACAGCCACAAAGGGACTTTGGTTGAAAAGGAGTTTTCAGAGTGAAAGTGATACATTCACGCGCGTCTGTGGTCATTCAAACAGTCTTCGGCGCGGAGCCGATGTGGGCAGTTCGTGGCTAGGAAGCCATTAGAGGAGTCTTCGGCGTGAGGTCGATGAGAGCAGTCGTCTGGTTCGGTCTTGAATATTTGAGGAATGAATAAAGTTTATCGAGTAATAAACATTCTGCCGTCAGTAACTCTAAACAGAGATTGGTAACCCTTGGTCGGCAGCTTTCATTTCGATGTTTTAAAAGAAGAAGCGGTAAATAAATAAGTTGGAAACGGGCATTCCAGTGTTATTAAAATCTCCTTCTCACACATCCACGCATACCCTGAGAGAAACCTCATTGCTCGCCGACTTATTTGCTCGCCTTTAAATTATTGCTTCAAATTGGCGTCCACAACGTGGAATTGTGTGCACCCAGAATCGTTTTAGTTACAAGGCTTTCATGTAAAACTAAAATTATTGCGATATCTATGCACGTCTTTTTTTAATTCCAAAACGGTGCTGACTTAAAAAACAACAACATGCCTTGTACTTCCATACAATACGAGCATGCGAGCCACATTCATTTGTTATGGGGGATTCTCGTTATGGTCGCAGGAATAGAGTATCGTGCCAACATGATGGGTGCATCACAAACAATCTGCCCTCCGATTTAATAACCTTTAAGTATTGGATCTGTTTACATAAGTAGGATGAAATTAGTTTCTAAAACTAAAATATAAAGCAATGATAGATTGTTAAATGATATCCAATGCATATTCAAGTTCTGCAGCTGTAACTATGAGTGTTGGTGGCCCTGCTTCACCATGTAGCGAAAGATCACCGCGCAACACCCAGCTGCAGCACGCAATTGTGCGAAAATCTAGGGAACTTATGACATCAGGGAAGCAAAAGGGGAAGGTTGTACGCATGCGCAATAACTGATTACTATATGCACGCGATATGAAGAGCGATCTGGTTCCAAGTTCTCATTCGGTAAGTTTCGTTTAACTCCGTAAACATAGATGACAACTTTGAAATTTGAAATGCGCTATACGCTGACATCTAGTGGCTAATACGCTAAGCTTTATCATGTCCGCCATATTTCGTTTTAATCAATTTCGAGGTTAGTTAGCTAACCAGTTTACAACAATCGTATGTTAGAATTACAATTTTAGCACTGCGAGCGAGGTGATGGGCGGAAGCCACTACAGAGTGCAGGGAGGCAGTCAGTCCGACAGGAAGCCGTAGTTAACGAAGCTGCTAGTGAGCAGTGTGACAGACAGACTTGAAGATTGCGTTCGTGTATGTTATGTCATTCTCCTACTGTAAGGGTTGACCAAAGTCTGTTTCTACGGAAATAAAGAGCATTTTGAATTTCTGCAACTTGGACTCTTAATTCTACGAAGCCACAGAGTCGCGAGGCTGATGAGTCCCGTTCTGGACGTCCTGAGGAAGTTACAACTCCAGAGATCATTGAAAAGTTTCATCGTTTAGTACTGGAAGACCACAGATTAAAGTTGTTTGAGATAGCAGAGACTGTAAACATAACAAAAGAACGTGCAGATAATATGTTAAGTAATGTTTTGGGCTTTCATAGGGTGTGTGCAAAATGGGTACTGTGTATGTTGGCACCTGATCAAAAGTTACAAAGAAAAACTGTTTCTGTTAAGAATTTGGAGCTTTACCGTAAAAATCCCAGCGAATTTTTGAGACGGCTTATTACTCTGGATAAAACTTGGATACATAACTACACTCGAGAAAGTAAATGACAGTCAAAACAGGGGATTGTACCAGGTGAATGAACTCCAAAAAAGACAAAGTCAATTTTGTCAGTTAGCAAGGTTATGTCGAGTGTTCTAGGATGCACAGAGAATAATTTGGTGACTACTACGCAAGCTTACTGCAAAGTTTGAGTGATGAGGTTGGTGTGGGATGTCTCTTGGGGTTGCCTTTTGGTGTAGTATGTCAGGATGGTTAAGGATTACGTGTCGGTGAGCAAGAGTGCTCTCTCAGGATACAGCAATTGTCACCAGCCAATGAAAAGTCCTGCTTCAATTTCCTGTGGATTGTTTATTCCCATAGATCTTAGTTGTCTGGTTGCTCTGCTTTTCTCACTTGCTCTACTCTCGTTGCGTCGCCTTATCTGTTTGAGAATATTTAATCCCACCACGTTTGAAATATAACTCCACTATTACCTCGCCATCCGATATTAAACTAACGTGTCTTCTCCCTTTCGTTGTAACCAACCGATGACGCTTCTCACTTCGTCATGTTCTCGGCTTCTTCCTAGATTTATTTGTCTATCTCCACTCTTTTTCTATTTGTTCTCTATTTCACGCTTATCACGTGGTTTAGGCTACGTTTTATTGGGGGAGTTTATTTCTGCGATTTTATCTTATTGGACATTTCCATTTACCTTAAACTGTGCAACAGTTACGGGTCCATCCCCTAAAGTTGTATGACACCTTGGCGTCATAACGGTACAGCATCCTGCCTCTACATATTTCCCTTAAACCTCATTATTGTCTCTGGATCCGTGGTGGCGAAGAAATTTTGGATTTCTATTGTCCTATTGTTTACGTATCTGGCCTCGTCTGTCCGTTCTAGCTTAAGGCAACTTTCTCCTTATATTTCTTTCTTTCAGGGGCGGTTCCTCCATAAGGTTGGAGGTTTGCGCTACACCCACTGATTCTGAATGTACAACAGGTGCATTTGGCACATTAAAGCTGTACTTGTTTGCATTGTTTTATATACAAACATGCTTCAATTACGCTTATCGTCTGTAGCTGCCCATGACCGCAGAAGTCGAAATAAACAGTGATTAGCTGTAGGAGCCGCAGGTTTGCAGTGAAGAGTTAACCTAAGATTTCACCCAAATGTAGGCTCTCTGAGGGGGTTGCGGGAAGCTGAAGAGATGGGAGTGGCTTCTTATACATTGCTTAAATGGAGGTTTATAAACCTAGCTCCTCCTACTCTTAGCAACGGCTATGATAAGACATTTCTCCGACTATGATAAGACATTTCCAGAGGATTTCCTTAGAGAAACAATAAGATTCTATCCTTTTATCATTGGAACAAAAATTCGTGGAGAACTGACTGTAATTTACAGTCTAGAAGAATTTCGTGGAATGTCCGGCGCTTTGTGCTCGATGGACTTCATTAAGGAAAACAATTTATGTGCTACATTCAGCGAATATGTCAAAGTCCTCCGAGTACTGTTAACTATGCCAATGTCTACCGCTGAAGCAGAACGCTTTTTCTCAACTTTAAAAAGAGTAAAAACTTTCCTTAGGAACACAATGTCACAGGACCGATTGTCAGCATTAGCAATGCTTTTAATTGAGAGAGATTTTGTTATGAGGATCAGTGACTTCAACGCAAAAGTTATCGATAGATTCGCCAGGTCTAAGGAGAGGAGAGCAGAGTTTCTGTATAAATAGGTGAGTCACTACTACTCTGAATTTTATTTTTCATTTGTACACCACCAATAATTTAATCCACCAGCCGCCACTGTTACAAACCTAATCTGCAACTGGGGTTGTAGCTACTGAAAGGGTAGAGCGAAAGAAACATCTAAGTCAAACTGAACTGAATAACTATATTTAAAAGATGCCTAGTATTTCTACAGGACACTCCCTGGATCTGAATGACATCAGGGGCGCTTTGGTAACATTTAAATACATTACATAATGCAACTTTACCTTTGGCGATGAGTTGTTTGTACGGCTTGAACTTTTTGTGACTGTCAAAAGGTGTACGATCTGGTACGCCCTGCTGCCGATCTTACTCGTGGTAGCACTTTGAAATAAAATCTTGTTGATCTTTACAGAGACCAGCAGCAAGTCCCCTCTCAAATCTCTGTGAAGTCTCTCCCGCGGGGGCTAACTCAACCAAGCTTAAATAGGGGTCCTAGCGATTCCCACGCTAACTGTTAATTTGCACCATATTGTGCAATCATTGTTTACATCATTGTTTACATGTTTAAACCTGTTACTGACCGACTAAGCATTATTTCCCTTGATCAGCAGGATGTGTGATTCATTGTTTAAAACATGTGGAACAAGCTCAGGCCTGTTACAGACCACCTGTGAATTATTTCCCTTAGCCAGCAGGATGTATGATTCACCAGTTCAAAGTACATGTTCTGCCAGTCAGCAGAATTTACATTAATCATACAGATTTTACATACAGATGTGCCCAGACTCAAGGCATTGAACATAAATATTACAGAATAATGATTACAGAAATTTCCAAATCTTGCTCAACCTATACACGCAATAATATTTCTTTTTGACTATTTCATATATCATTTATTCCCAAGTGCTTATTAATAATTTATATTGTTTTATCATCCCTGTCTTAAATTCTTCTCTCGGAAACCTGTGGTTTGTGCTTCAAGGTCGAAAGAGGACCTCATTTGGCAAAGAGACAATGCTCCGGTCCATTTTTCAGAGAATGCAATGTATGAATTAAAGTTTGAATTGCTTGAACGTCCACCCTGTTTGACAGATCTAGGACCCAGTGACTACCACTTGTTCCCGAACCTCACAAAATTTCTTGGAGGACGAACATTTCACACCAACGAGGAGGTCATTGTTGCGGTAAACAGCTGTTTTGGGGACCATTATAAATCACACTACAGAGATGGTTTATTTAAATTAGAACAACGATATGATAAATACATTAGACTTTCTGTAGATTATGTTGAGATAAAAATTTAAATGTTTTTTTTTATTGTGAAGCTCAAGACTTCTCAGCCGACCCTCGTATGACATACATACCTCATTCAGATCAAGCTCAGCAAAGAAATAATAATGAAAAATACAACTAAAATTAGAAAGACTAAAGGAGCAAACTTACACCAAATCTAATACTTGTTGAATATCCGTCGATAAAGAATCTCTGTTTCCAAACAGATCTGTAGATTGTGTACGTAATGTGTAATAGCCTTCAATTGTTTCTTTGGTCTTGGGAACGTTCTGCTCGCAGCTGTGTAGAAAAAGATACAGATGCTCATCTGAAAGAAATACAGCAAAGTTGTTTGTTATTTTGATAAGCATTAAGACTCCTTGTATACACAGTAATACAGTGTGATCCATATAAAGCTGAACCATTTCAATAGTCCATAACTTCTGCACGAATAATAGGACACACGTGCAACTATGGGAGAATATAATACACAATTGGGAGATTACATTACACTATTTACATCTCAGAGAAAATGTTGGAAGTGACCTCCACCAGCATCTATACATGTTTGTACTCGTCTCACCATATTCTTTGAAGTTTTACGGAGAGCATCCTCGCCAATGTTACTTATTTCGGTTCGAATAGATTCCTTGAGAACATCAATTGTCCGTGGCCTATTCTTGTACACTCTGTTTTTAGATATCCCCACAAGAAAAAAATCCAGTGAGGTTAGGTCAGGGGATCTGGGAGATCACAGACCTTTTGAGATTATTCGAGTACACTGGGCAGCAATGAAAATGTTTCGGGCTTAAAAATAGTGAATTTACATGTATTTCCATCTACTGAATTAAAAAATCACCACAAAAGTGACAGATTAGCTCTTGTTTCGAAGATAAAGTGACATTTCATTTCTTAGAGTGAAGATTTTAAATTTGGGGAAATTTATTTTTAGGAGTTGGCACACCTGTCAAATAACAAAACACAATCGTAGAGAAATTTTGGAAATTAAGTGATGCAAAAATTAAGGAAGGCATTTTTATCGGAGCACAAATAAGAGAAGTTTTAAAGGATCCTGCATTTGACTAAATTTTGGAGGGGAAAGAAAGGAAAGCTTGGGAAGCCTTCAAGGGTGTTGTTCATGGATTTTTAGGCAAGAAAAGAGATGGCAGCTACAAGCATTGGATGACAATGCTCCTGCAAAAATACCGTAACCTTGGATGCAACATGTCCCTTAAGATCCATTTTCTCCACTCCCACCTAGACTTCTTCCCTCCAAGTTGTGGAGCTGTTAGTGATGGAACATGGGGAGAGATTCCATCAGGACATTTCTGTTATAGAACAAAGATATCAGGGCCGTTGGAATGAAGTAATGCTTGCGGATTACTATTGGTCTATGTATAGGGATTCTGCGGAACTCCATCACAAGAGGCAAGCTAAAAGACGACGAAGTCAATAGGTCACTACATGATCCTCTTTAGACTCGACTATCTGCGAAGTATTTTTCGAGCAATTTAGAACTCTTAGCATGTAATTACAAATCCTTTCATGGAAGTGTTGAAAACATTGTTGTATAAATTAAATTAATTGGGACTGGTGCTAGTGAACTTAGCAAATAAGAAGAAACTACTAAATTAAACCACAACCCTCTCAGCTACAGAAACTAAAATGATCTTCAAAAAATTCACTTACCATCCATGGGCCTTTGATAAATTCAAAAAAGTCTTCAAAAAGCAAAACATTCAACTAGCACCAGTCAACCATTTCTCCTTAAAAAACCTAATTTGCTCAAACATCAAAGATGCCATTCCATCTAACAAAAAATCTGGTATATATCAAATTGAATGCAGTGAGTGTAGTCAAATTTATATTGGAAAAACCAAAAGAAATTTAGAAACAAGAGCAAAGGAACACTTTAGGAACATAAAATACAAACAATTAGAAAAATCAGCAGTTGCCACGCATTTTTGGGAAAAAAACCACAACATAAATCCAGAACCAAAATTACTAAAACATACAACAGGAAAAGAAGAACTGTCCACATGGGAACAAATCTTTATTTCAAAAAATAGGAACAAAGTATTCAATTTTGACATCCCCCAGAAAGATTTGTTCAACAAGTTCCTCGAACCGCCACCAGAGGAGACCGATGACAAAATATTGCCAGCTACACCAATGAGAAGAAGTCGACGTCCGGCTGAAGATAGAGGGAAGGCCTCTGAAACTAGTTCCGGGAAAATTTAAAAGTAAGTGTTCTTTAGTGTCATTAATCGACTCACAATTAATTTAATGTAATTACAAGTTAAAAAAATCAAATGCACTTTCATTGTTGTTAGCATGTATGTAATTAAAATGTATTCTTTTCTCTCAATCCATTAATATGTAATACTTCCACCTTGTGTATATCATAGAAACTAGAGCTAATAAAATTTGTTCATTGTCATATTTGTTTTTCTTAACCCAAAATTAGTAGGAATTGCCTCATGAAGTGCTCGAAACATTCAAAGGTTATTTTATTGTTGCCCAGTGTTGTCAAAGAAACTGGTTACAAGTTCCATGGTGTCAATAGATGTATGGCAAGTTGCTCCATCTTGCTGCAAATAACGTCTTGAAGATACTCATATAAACTTCAGTCTCTACAGTCGTATCAAAGAAAATGGGACTAACGGTCCTGGAAGCTGACACCGCGCACCATGCTCCAGCCTTTTCGTCATGCAGTGGGGTTTCGTGGATCACTTGGGGGGGTTACAGCAGCCCAATATCTGGTGTTTTGTGTGTTTATGCAACCTGACAGATGAAACCATGCCTCATCTGTAAACCAGTCAGTCAATTGTCAGTGTTGACAATACTCCCAGAGCCTCTGAGATCGTTAAAACAAATTACTACCGTCTACGAGCTTTCAAAGGGTAATAATGTTCTATGGATCACACTGCATTAGCTAATATTCAATTCTTACTATGACTACATCAAAATAAAATTAAACAAATTGAAATACCAAACATTTTACTCCAAGTTTAAATGTATGAAAAAGGTTTTAACAAATTAACATTTCCCTTTAATAAGCAACTTCTTAACAATGTTAGCCACTTACTACAATTCGTTTAGGAGGGTTCCTTATTTTAGAAAAAGATACGGCTCGCTGTTCTATTATTTCTAACTAGCGTTAGTAGGCCCTTGCTTAATCATTGCTTTGCGCACGAAGGAAGCCTTGGCTGTTATACGAGCTTCGGTTTGGAGAGTGGCCGAATAACCGAGAATTGTTTGTCCTGCACTGTGCTGATTTTAACTATTCCTCCAGTTTTCCTTATCTCCATACGCCATCTATCAGTTGATGCAATGTACAGAGGCTGATGCATTATGAGACAACCATTGTTGTATTAGTTATTATTTATTTATCACTGAACACACTGTGTACATTAGAATGAATACATGAATCACTGAAGTTATCATCTGCGTAAAATTTAAGTGACTTGCAATACAGTCAAATAAATGATACTCAGCACATGATTGGCCACAGAGAGTGCAAAGACGGATTCAGTACGAGATGAAACCTCTCTGAATGCATATTCTACAGTGAAATCCGTGTGCAGCAGTCCTCGTAAACAAGTGTCGTAAGGAAAACTTAGAGCTCCTTCCAGTCTTCAGAAATCATCGTTGCAGTCAAAAAGAATTTTTGATCTATATCTTCAGCATCTTCAGATCTCATTGTGCGGCAGATTGTACAAGGCGTGTTCAAGTTCTAACATCTTTTTTTTCAGAACTGGGAACAGATAGGAGCTTCTGGTTTCCTGCAAAATGCACGTGGACTCTTTGTGAATGCACGATGGAGATGGCAGCACTGTACAGTGCACAGACCTCTAGTGGTAGTGACGAGAATTAGGACTGTTTTTGATACTTAAAATGGCAACGTTTTCATTACAAGAACAACGTGTAATCATTCGTTTTCTCCAGTTTCGTGGTGTCACACCTATTGATCGCCAGTTGAGTGAGGCATGTAGTGATGGCAGCATGAATATGTCTAATGTATGTTTCTGGGCGCGACAGTTCAATGAGGGAAGAACATCGTGTGACAACAAACCAAGACAGTTTAGTGAGGCATGTGGTGATGGTACCATGGATGTGTCTAATGTACGTTCCTGGGTGTGACAGTTCAATGAAGGCAAAACATTGTGTGACAACAAACCAAGACAGTTGAGTGAGGCATGTGGGGATGGTACCATGGATGTGTCTAATGTACGTTCCTGGGTGTGACAGTTCAATGAAGGCAAAACATCGTGTGACAACAAACCAAGACAGTTAAGTGAGGCATGTGGTGATGGTACCATGGATGTGTCTAATGTACGTTCCTGGGTGCGACAGTTCAATGAAGGCAAAACATTGTGTGACAACAAACCAAGACAGTTGAGTGAGGCATGTGGTGATGGTACCATGGATGTGTCTAATGTACGTTCCTGGGTGTGACAGTTCAATGAAGGCAAAACATCGTGTGACAACAAACCAAGACAGTTAAGTGAGGCATGTGGTGATGGTACCATGGATGTGTCTAATGTACGTTCCTGGGTGCGACAGTTCAATGAAGGCAAAACATTGTGTGACAACAAACCAAGACAGTTGAGTGAGGCATGTGGGGATGGTATCATGGATGTGTCTAATGTATGTTCCTGGGTGTGACAGTTCAATGAAGACAGAACATTGTGTGACAACAAACCAAGACAGTTGAGTGAGGCATGTGGTGATGGTACCATGGATGTGTCTAATGTACGTTCCTGGGTGCGACAGTTCAATGAAGGCAAAACATTGTGTGACAACAAACCAAGACAGTTGAGTGAGGCATGTGGTGATGGTACCATGGATGTGTCTAATGTACGTTCCTGGGTGCGACAGTTCAATGAAGGCAAAACATTGTGTGACAACAAACCAAGACAGTTGAGTGAGGCATGTGGTGATGGTACCATGGATGTGTCTAATGTACGTTCCTGGGTGTGACAGTTCAATGAAGACAGAACATTGTGTGACAACAAACCAAGACAGTTGAGTGAGGCATGTGGGGATGGTATCATGGATGTGTCTAATGTACGTTCCTGGGTGTGACAGTTCAATGAAGACAAAACATTGTGTGACAACCAACCAAGACAGTTGAGTGAGGCATGTGGTGATGGTACCATGGATGTGTCTAATGTACGTTCCTGGGTGCGACAGTTCAATGAAGGCAGATTATCGTGTGACAACAGAGCAAGTAATTTGAGTGAGGCATGTGGTGATGGTACCATGGATGTGTCTAATGTACGTTCCTGGGTGTGACAGTTCAATGAAGACAGAACATCGTGTGACAACAAACCAAGACAGTTAAGTGAGGCATGTGTGATGGTACCATGGGTGTGTCTAATGTACGTTCCTGGGTGTGACAGTTCAATGAATGCAAAACATTGTGTGACAACAAACCAAGACAGTTGAGTGAGGCATGTGTGATGGTATCATGGATGTGTCTAATGTACGTTCCTGGGTGTGACAGTTCAATGAATGCAAAACATTGTGTGACAACAAACCAAGACAGTTGAGTGAGCATGTGTGATGGTACCATGGATGTGTCTAATGCGCGTTCCTGGGTGTGACAGTTCAATGAAGGCAGATTATCGTGTGACAACAGAGCAAGTAATTTGAGTGAGGCATGTGGTGATGGTACCATGGATGTGTCTAATGTACGTTCCTGGGTGTGACAGTTCAATGAAGACAGAACATCGTGTGACAACAAACCAAGACAGTTTAGTGAGGCATGTGTGATGGTACCATGGATGTGTCTAATGTACGTTCCTGGGTGTGACAGTTGAATGAAGGCAGAACATCGTGTGACAACAAAGCCAGACAGTTGAGTGAGGCATGTGTGATGGTACCAAGGATGTGTCTAATGTACGTTCCTGGCTGCGACAGTTCAATGAAGGCAGAACATCGTGTGACAACAAAACCAGACAGTTGAGTGAGGCATGTGTGATGGTACCAAGGATGTGTCTAATGTACGTTCCTGGCTGCGACAGTTCAATGAAGACAGAGCATCGTGTGACAACAAACCAAGACAGTTAAGTGAGGCATGTAGTGATGGTACCATGGATGTGTCTAATGTACGTTCCTGGGTGCGACAGTTCAATGAAGGCAGAACATCGTGTGACAACAAACCAAGACAGTTAAGTGAGGCATGTAGTGATGGTACCAAGGATGTGTCTAATGTACGTTCCTGGCTGCGACAGTTCAATGAAGACAGAGCATCGTGTGACAACAAACCAAGACAGTTAAGTGAGGCATGTAGTGATGGTACCATGGATTTGTCTAATGTACGTTCCTGGGTGCGACAGTTCAATGAAGGCAGAACATCGTGTGGCAACAAACCAAGACAGTTAAGTGAGGCATGTGTGATGGTATCATGGATGTGTCTAATGTACGTTCCTGGGTGTGACAGTTCAATGAAGGCAGAACATCGTGTGACAACAGACCAAGACAGCTAAGTGAGGCATGTGTGATGGTACCATGGATGTGTCTAATGTACGTTCCTGGGTGTGACAGTTCAATGAAGACAGAACATGGTGTGACAACAAACCAAGACAGTCAAGTGAGGCATGTGTGATGGTGCCATGGATGTGTCTAATGTACGTTCCTGGGTGCGACAGTTCAATGAAGGCAGAACATCGTGTGACAACACACCAGGACAGTTAAGTGAGGCATGTGTGATGGTACCATGGATGTGTCTAATGTACGTTCCTGGGTGTGACAGTTCAATGAAGACAGAACATGGTGTGACAACAAACCAAGACAGTCAAGTGAGGCATGTGTGATGGTGCCATGGATGTGTCTAATGTACGTTCCTGGGTGCGACAGTTCAATGAAGGCAGAGCATCGTGTGACAACAAACCAGGACAGTTAAGTGAGGCATGTGTGATGGTATCATGGATGTGTCTAATGTACGTTCCTGGGTGTGACAGTTCAATGAAGGCAGAACATCGTGTGACAACAAACCAGGACAGTTGAGTGAAGCATGTGGTGATGGTATCATGGATGTGTCTAATGTACGTTCCTGGGTGCGACAGTTCAATGAAGGCAGAACATCGTGTGACAACAAACCAAGACAGTCAAGTGAGGCATGTGTGATGGTGCCATGGATGTGTCTAATGTATGTTCCTGGGTGCGACAGTTCAATGAAGGCAGAACATCGTGTGACAACAAACCAAGACAGTTGAGTGAGGCATGTAGTGATGGTACCATGGATGTGTCTAATGTACGTTCCTGGGTGTGACAGTTCAATGAAGGCAGAACATCGTGTGACAACAAACCAAGACAGTCAAGTGAGGCATGTGTGATGGTGCCATGGATGTGTCTAATGTACGTTCCTGGGTGCGACAGTTCAATGAAGGCAGAACATCGTGTGACAACAAACCAAGACAGTTGAGTGAGGCATGTAGTGATGGTACCATGGATGTGTCTAATGTACGTTCCTGGGTGTGACAGTTCAATGAAGGCAGAACATCGTGTGACAACAAACCAAGACAGTCAAGTGAGGCATGTGTGATGGTGCCATGGATGTGTCTAATGTACGTTCCTGGGTGCGACAGTTCAATGAAGACAGAACATCGTGTGACAACAAACCAAGACAGTTGAGTGAGGCATGTGGTGATGGTACCATGGATGTGTCTAATGTACGTTCCTGGGTGCGACAGTTCAATGAAGACAGAACATCGTGTGACAACAAACCAAGACAGTTGAGTGAGGCATGTGGTGATGGTACCATGGATGTGTCTAATGTACGTTCCTGGGTGTGACAGTTCAATGAAGACAGAACATCGTGTGACAACAAACCAAGACAGTCAAGTGAGGCATGTGTGATGGTGCCATGGATGTGTCTAATGTACGTTCCTGGGTGCGACAGTTCAATGAAGGTACAACATCGTGTGACAACAGACCAAGACAGTTAAGTGAGGCATGTGTAATGGTACCATGGATGTGTCTAATGTACGTTCCTGGGTGCGACAGTTCAATGAAGGCAGAACATCGTGTGACAACGGACCAAGACAGTTAAGTGAGGCATGTGTAATGGTACCATGGATGTGTCTAATGTACGTTCCTGGGTGCGACAGTTCAATGAAGACAGAACATCGTGTGACAACAAACCAAGACAGTCAAGTGAGGCATGTGTGATGGTGCCATGGATGTGTCTAATGTACGTTCCTGGGTGCGACAGTTCAATGAAGACAGAACATCGTGTGACAACAGACCAAGACAGTTAAGTGAGGCATGTGTAATGGTACCATGGATGTGTCTAATGTACGTTCCTGGGTGCGACAGTTCAATGAAGACAGAACATCGTGTGACAACAGACCAAGACAGTTAAGTGAGGCATGTGTAATGGTACCATGGATGTGTCTAATGTACGTTCCTGGGTGCGACAGTTCAATGAAGGCAGAACATCGTGTGACAACAAACCAAGACAGTTAAGTGAGGCATGTGGTGATGGTACCATGGATGTGTCTAATGTACGTTCCTGGGTGCGACAGTTCAATGCAGACAGAACATCGTGTGACAACAAACCAAGACAGTCAAGTGAGACATGTGTAATGGTACCATGGATGTGTCTAATGTACGTTCCTGGGTGCGACAGTTCAATGAAGGCACAACATCGTGTGACAACAGACCAAGACAGTTAAGTGAGGCATATGGTGATGGTACCATGGATGTGTCTAATGTACGTTCCTGGGTGCGACAGTTCAATGAAGACAGAACATCGTGTGACAACAAACCAAGACAGTTAAGTGAGGCATGTAGTAATGGTACCATGGATGTGTCTAATGTACGTTCCTGGGTGCGACAGTTCAATGAAGACAGAACATCGTGTGACAACAAACCAAGACAGTTTAGTGAGGCATGTGTGATGGTACCATGGATGTGTCTAATGTACGTTCCTGGGTGCGACAGTTCAATTAAGGCAGAACATCGTGTGACAACAAACCAAGACAGTTTAGTGAGGCATGTGTGATGGTACCATGGATGTGTCTAATGTACGTTCCTGGGTGCGACAGTTCAATGAAGGCACAACATCGTGTGACAACAGACCAAGACAGTTAAGTGAGGCATATGGTGATGGTACCATGGATGTGTCTAATGTACGTTCCTGGGTGCGACAGTTCAATGAAGACAGAACATCGTGTGACAACAAACCAAGACAGTTAAGTGAGGCATGTAGTAATGGTACCATGGATGTGTCTAATGTACGTTCCTGGGTGTGACAGTTCAATGAAGGCAGAACATCGTGTGACAACAAACCAAGACAGTCAAGTGAGGCATGTGTGATGGTGCCATGGATGTGTCTAATGTACGTTCCTGGGTGCGACAGTTCAATGAAGGCAGAACATCGTGTGACAACAAACCAAGACAGTTGAGTGAGGCATGTAGTGATGGTACCATGGATGTGTCTAATGTACGTTCCTGGGTGTGACAGTTCAATGAAGGCAGAACATCGTGTGACAACAAACCAAGACAGTCAAGTGAGGCATGTGTGATGGTGCCATGGATGTGTCTAATGTACGTTCCTGGGTGCGACAGTTCAATGAAGACAGAACATCGTGTGACAACAAACCAAGACAGTTGAGTGAGGCATGTGGTGATGGTACCATGGATGTGTCTAATGTACGTTCCTGGGTGCGACAGTTCAATGAAGACAGAACATCGTGTGACAACAAACCAAGACAGTTGAGTGAGGCATGTGGTGATGGTACCATGGATGTGTCTAATGTACGTTCCTGGGTGTGACAGTTCAATGAAGACAGAACATCGTGTGACAACAAACCAAGACAGTCAAGTGAGGCATGTGTGATGGTGCCATGGATGTGTCTAATGTACGTTCCTGGGTGCGACAGTTCAATGAAGGTACAACATCGTGTGACAACAGACCAAGACAGTTAAGTGAGGCATGTGTAATGGTACCATGGATGTGTCTAATGTACGTTCCTGGGTGCGACAGTTCAATGAAGGCAGAACATCGTGTGACAACAGACCAAGACAGTTAAGTGAGGCATGTGGTGATGGTACCATGGATGTGTCTAATGTACGTTCCTGGGTGCGACAGTTCAATGAAGACAGAACATCGTGTGACAACAAACCAAGACAGTCAAGTGAGGCATGTGTGATGGTGCCATGGATGTGTCTAATGTACGTTCCTGGGTGCGACAGTTCAATGAAGACAGAACATCGTGTGACAACAGACCAAGACAGTTAAGTGAGGCATGTGTAATGGTACCATGGATGTGTCTAATGTACGTTCCTGGGTGCGACAGTTCAATGAAGGCAGAACATCGTGTGACAACAAACCAAGACAGTTAAGTGAGGCATGTGGTGATGGTACCATGGATGTGTCTAATGTACGTTCCTGGGTGCGACAGTTCAATGCAGACAGAACATCGTGTGACAACAAACCAAGACAGTCAAGTGAGACATGTGTAATGGTAGCATGGATGTGTCTAATGTACGTTCCTGGGTGCGACAGTTCAATGAAGGCACAACATCGTGTGACAACAGACCAAGACAGTTAAGTGAGGCATATGGTGATGTTACCATGGATGTGTCTAATGTACGTTCCTGGGTGCGACAGTTCAATGAAGACAGAACATCGTGTGACAACAAACCAAGACAGTTAAGTGAGGCATGTAGTAATGGTACCATGGATGTGTCTAATGTACGTTCCTGGGTGCGACAGTTCAATGAAGACAGAACATCGTGTGACAACAAACCAAGACAGTTTAGTGAGGCATGTGTGATGGTACCATGGATGTGTCTAATGTACGTTCCTGGGTGCGACAGTTCAATTAAGGCAGAACATCGTGTGACAACAAACCAAGACAGTTTAGTGAGGCATGTGTGATGGTACCATGGATGTGTCTAATGTACGTTCCTGGGTGCGACAGTTCAATGAAGGCACAACATCGTGTGACAACAGACCAAGACAGTTAAGTGAGGCATATGGTGATGGTACCATGGATGTGTCTAATGTACGTTCCTGGGTGCGACAGTTCAATGAAGACAGAACATCGTGTGACAACAAACCAAGACAGTTAAGTGAGGCATGTAGTAATGGTACCATGGATGTGTCTAATGTACGTTCCTGGGTGCGACAGTTCAATGAAGGCAGAACATCGTGTGACAACAAACCAAGACAGTTAAGTGAGGCATGTGGTGATGGTACCATGGATGTGTCTAATGTGCGTTCCTGGGTGCGACAGTTCAATGAAGGCAGAACATCGTGTGACAACAGACCAAGACAGTTAAGTGAGGCATGTGTGATGGTACCATGGATGTGTCTAATGTACGTTCCTGGGTGCGACAGTTCAATGAAGGCAGAACATCGTGTGACAACAAACCAAGACAGTTAAGTGAGGCATGTGGTGATGGTACCATGGATATGTCTAATGTGCGTTCCTGGGTGCGACAGTTCAATGAAGGCAGAACATCGTGTGACAACAAACCAAGACAGTTAAGTGAGGCATGTAGTAATGGTACCATGGATGTGTCTAATGTACGTTCCTGGGTGCGACAGTTCAATGAAGGCAGAACATCGTGTGACAACAAACCAAGACAGTTAAGTGAGGCATGTGTGATGGTACCAAGGATGTGTCTAATGTACGTTCCTGGCTGCGACAGTTCAATGAAGGCAGAACATCGTGTGACAACAAAACCAGACAGTTGAGTGAGGCATGTGTGATGGTACCAAGGATGTGTCTAATGTACGTTCCTGGCTGCGACAGTTCAATGAAGACAGAGCATCGTGTGACAACAAACCAAGACAGTTAAGTGAGGCATGTAGTGATGGTACCATGGATGTGTCTAATGTACGTTCCTGGGTGCGACAGTTCAATGAAGGCAGAACATCGTGTGACAACAAACCAAGACAGTTAAGTGAGGCATGTAGTGATGGTACCAAGGATGTGTCTAATGTACGTTCCTGGCTTGCGACAGTTCAATGAAGACAGAGCATCGTGTGACAACAAACCAAGACAGTTAAGTGAGGCATGTAGTGATGGTACCATGGATGTGTCTAATGTACGTTCCTGGGTGCGACAGTTCAATGAAGGCAGAACATCGTGTGGCAACAAACCAAGACAGTTAAGTGAGGCATGTGTGATGGTATCATGGATGTGTCTAATGTACGTTCCTGGGTGTGACAGTTCAATGAAGGCAGAACATCGTGTGACAACAGACCAAGACAGTTAAGTGAGGCATGTGTGATGGTACCATGGATGTGTCTAATGTACGTTCCTGGGTGTGACAGTTCAATGAAGACAGAACATGGTGTGACAACAAACCAAGACAGTCAAGTGAGGCATGTGTGATGGTGCCATGGATGTGTCTAATGTACGTTCCTGGGTGCGACAGTTCAATGAAGGCAGAACATCGTGTGACAACAAACCAGGACAGTTAAGTGAGGCATGTGTGATGGTACCATGGATGTGTCTAATGTACGTTCCTGGGTGTGACAGTTCAATGAAGACAGAACATGGTGTGACAACAAACCAAGACAGTCAAGTGAGGCATGTGTGATGGGGCCATGGATGTGTCTAATGTACGTTCCTGGGTGCGACAGCTCAATGAAGGCAGAACATCGTGTGACAACAAACCAGGACAGTTAAGTGAGGCATGTGTGATGGTATCATGGATGTGTCTAATGTACGTTCCTGGGTGTGACAGTTCAATGAAGGCAGAACATCGTGTGACAACAAACCAGTACAGTTGAGTGAAGCATGTGGTGATGGTATCATGGATGTGTCTAATGTACGTTCCTGGGTGTGACAGTTCAATGAAGGCAGAACATCGTGTGACAACAAACCAAGACAGTCAAGTGAGGCATGTGTGATGGTGCCATGGATGTGTCTAATGTATGTTCCTGGGTGCGACAGTTCAATGAAGGCAGAACATCGTGTGACAACAAACCAAGACAGTTGAGTGAGTATTGTAGTGATGGTACCATGGATGTGTCTAATGTACGTTCCTGGGTGTGACAGTTCAATGAAGGCAGAACATCGTGTGACAACAAACCAAGACAGTCAAGTGAGGCATGTGTGATGGTGCCATGGATGTGTCTAATGTACGTTCCTGGGTGCGACAGTTCAATGAAGGCAGAACATCGTGTGACAACAAACCAAGACAGTTGAGTGAGGCATGTAGTGATGGTACCATGGATGTGTCTAATGTACGTTCCTGGGTGTGACAGTTCAATGAAGGCAGAACATCGTGTGACAACAAACCAAGACAGTCAAGTGAGGCATGTGTGATGGTGCCATGGATGTGTCTAATGTACGTTCCTGGGTGCGACAGTTCAATGAAGACAGAACATCGTGTGACAACAAACCAAGACATTTGAGTGAGGCATGTGGTGATGGTACCATGGATGTGTCTAATGTACGTTCCTGGGTGTGACAGTTCAATGAAGACAGAACATCGTGTGACAACAAACCAAGACAGTCAAGTGAGGCATGTGTGATGGTGCCATGGATGTGTCTAATGTACGTTCCTGGGTGCGACAGTTCAATGAAGGTACAACATCATGTGACAACAGACCAAGACAGTTAAGTGAGGCATGTGTAATGGTACCATGGATGTGTCTAATGTACGTTCCTGGGTGCGACAGTTCAATGAAGGCAGAACATCGTGTGACAACAGACCAAGACAGTTAAGTGAGGCATGTGTAATGGTACCATGGATGTGTCTAATGTACGTTCCTGGGTGCGACAGTTCAATGAAGACAGAACATCGTGTGACAACAAACCAAGACAGTCAAGTGAGGCATGTGTGATGGTGCCATGGATGTGTCTAATGTACGTTCCTGGGTGCGACAGTTCAATGAAGACAGAACATCGTGTGACAACAGACCAAGACAGTTAAGTGAGGCATGTGTAATGGTACCATGGATGTGTCTAATGTACGTTCCTGGGTGCGACAGTTCAATGAAGACAGAACATCGTGTGACAACAGACCAAGACAGTTAAGTGAGGCATGTGTAATGGTACCATGGATGTGTCTAATGTACGTTCCTGGGTGCGACAGTTCAATGAAGGCAGAACATCGTGTGACAACAAACCAAGACAGTTAAGTGAGGCATGTGGTGATGGTACCATGGATGTGTCTAATGTACGTTCCTGGGTGCGACAGTTCAATGCAGACAGAACATCGTGTGACAACAAACCAAGACAGTCAAGTGAGACATGTGTAATGGTACCATGGATGTGTCTAATGTACGTTCCTGGGTGCGACAGTTCAATGAAGGCACAACATCGTGTGACAACAGACCAAGACAGTTAAGTGAGGCATATGGTGATGGTACCATGGATGTGTCTAATGTACGTTCCTGGGTGCGACAGTTCAATGAAGACAGAACATCGTGTGACAACAAACCAAGACAGTTAAGTGAGGCATGTAGTAATGGTACCATGGATGTGTCTAATGTACGTTCCTGGGTGCGACAGTTCAATGAAGACAGAACATCGTGTGACAACAAACCAAGACAGTTTAGTGAGGCATGTGTGATGGTACCATGGATGTGTCTAATGTACGTTCCTGGGTGCGACAGTTCAATTAAGGCAGAACATCGTGTGACAACAAACCAAGACAGTTTAGTGAGGCATGTGTGATGGTACCATGGATGTGTCTAATGTACGTTCCTGGGTGCGACAGTTCAATGAAGGCACAACATCGTGTGACAACAGACCAAGACAGTTAAGTGAGGCATATGGTGATGGTACCATGGATGTGTCTAATGTACGTTCCTGGGTGCGACAGTTCAATGAAGACAGAACATCGTGTGACAACAAACCAAGACAGTCAAGTGAGGCATGTGTGATGGTGCCATGGATGTGTCTAATGTACGTTCCTGGGTGCGACAGTTCAATGAAGACAGAACATCGTGTGACAACAGACCAAGACAGTTAAGTGAGGCATGTGTAATGGTACCATGGATGTGTCTAATGTACGTTCCTGGGTGCGACAGTTCAATGAAGACAGAACATCGTGTGACAAGAGACCAAGACAGTTAAGTGAGGCATGTGTAATGGTACCATGGATGTGTCTAATGTACGTTCCTGGGTGCGACAGTTCAATGAAGGCAGAACATCGTGTGACAACAAACCAAGACAGTTAAGTGAGGCATGTGGTGATGGTACCATGGATGTGTCTAATGTACGTTCCTGGGTGCGACAGTTCAATGCAGACAGAACATCGTGTGACAACAAACCAAGACAGTCAAGTGAGACATGTGTAATGGTACCATGGATGTGTCTAATGTACGTTCCTGGGTGCGACAGTTCAATGAAGGCACAACATCGTGTGACAACAGACCAAGACAGTTAAGTGAGGCATATGGTGATGGTACCATGGATGTGTCTAATGTACGTTCCTGGGTGCGACAGTTCAATGAAGACAGAACATCGTGTGACAACAAACCAAGACAGTTAAGTGAGGCATGTAGTAATGGTACCATGGATGTGTCTAATGTACGTTCCTGGGTGCGACAGTTCAATGAAGACAGAACATCGTGTGACAACAAACCAAGACAGTTTAGTGAGGCATGTGTGATGGTACCATGGATGTGTCTAATGTACGTTCCTGGGTGCGACAGTTTAATTAAGGCAGAACATCGTGTGACAACAAACCAAGACAGTTTAGTGAGGCATGTGTGATGGTACCATGGATGTGTCTAATGTACGTTCCTGGGTGCGACAGTTCAATGAAGGCACAACATCGTGTGACAACAGACCAAGACAGTTAAGTGAGGCATATGGTGATGGTACTCTGGATGTGTCTAATGTACGTTCCTGGGTGCGACAGTTCAATGAAGACAGAACATCGTGTGACAACAAACCAAGACAGTTAAGTGAGGCATGTAGTAATGGTACCATGGATGTGTCTAATGTACGTTCCTGGGTGCGACAGTTCAATGAAGGCAGAACATCGTGTGACAACAAACCAAGACAGTTAAGTGAGGCATGTGGTGATGGTACCATGGATGTGTCTAATGTGCGTTCCTGGGTGCGACAGTTCAATGAAGGCAGAACATCGTGTGACAACAGACCAAGACAGTTAAGTGAGGCATGTGTGATGGTACCATGGATGTGTCTAATGTACGTTCCTGGGTGCGACAGTTCAATGAAGGCAGAACATCGTGTGACAACAAACCAAGACAGTTAAGTGAGGCATGTGGTGATGGTACCATGGATATGTCTAATGTGCGTTCCTGGGTGCGACAGTTCAATGAAGGCAGAACATCGTGTGACAACAAACCAAGACAGTTAAGTGAGGCATGTAGTAATGGTACCACGGATGTGTCTAATGTACGTTCCTGGGTGCGACAGTTCAATGAAGGCAGAACATCGTGTGACAACAAACCAAGACAGTTAAGTGAAGCATGTGGTGATGGTACCATGGATGTGTCTAATGTGCGTTCCTGGGTGCGACAGTTCAATGAAGACAGAACATCGTGTGACAACAGACCAAGACAGTTAAGTGAGGCATGTGTGATGGTACCATGGATGTGTCTAATGTACGTTCCTGGGTGCGACAGTTCAATGAAGACAGAACATCGTGTGACAACAAACCAAGACAGTTTAGTGAGGCATGTGGTGATGGTACCATGGATGTGTCTAATGTACGTTCCTGGGTGCGACAGTTCAATGAAGGCAGAACATCGTGTGACAACAAACCAAGACAGTTGAGTGGGGCATGTAGTGATGGTACCATGGATGTGTCTAATGTACGTTCCTGGGTGCGACAGTTCAATGAAGACAGAACATCGTGTAACAACAAACGAAGACAGTTGATTGTGGCATGTGGTGATGGTACCATGGATGTGTCTAATGTACGTTCCTGGGTGCGACAGTTCAATGAAGACAGAACATCGTGTGACAACAAACCAAGACAGTTGAGTGAGGCATGTGGTGATGGTACCATGGATGTGTCTAATGTACGTTCCTGGGTGCGACAGTTCAAAGAAGACAGAACATCGTGTAACAACAAACCAAGACAGTTGATTTAGGCATGTGGTGATGGTACCATGGATGTGTCTAATGTACGTTCCTGGGTGCGACAGTTCAATGAAGACAGAACATCGTGTGACAACAAACCAAGACAGTTGATTGAGGCATGTGGTGATGGTACCATGGATGTGTCTAATGTACGTTCCTGGGTGCGACAGTTCAATGAAGACAGAACATCGTGTGACAACAAACCAAGACAGTTTAGTGAGGCATGTGGTGATGGTACCATGGATGTGTCTAATGTACGTTCCTGGGTGCGACAGTTCAATGAAGACAGAACATCGTGTGACAACAAACCAAGACAGTTGAGTGACGCATGTGTGATGGTACCATGGATGTGTCTAATGTACGTTCCTGGGTGCGACAGTTCAATGAAGACAGAACATGGTGTGACAACAAACCAAGACAGTTAAGTGAGGCATGTGGTGATGGTACCATGGATGTGTCTAATGTGTGTTCCTGGGTGCGACAGTTCAATGAAGACAGAACATCGTGTGACAACAAACCAAGACAGTTAAGTGAGGCATGTGGTGATGGTACCATGGATGTGTCTAATGTGTGTTCCTGGGTGCGACAGTTCAATGAAGACAGAACATGGTGTGACAACAAACCAAGACAGTTAAATGAGGCATGTGGTGATGGTACCATGGATGTGTCTAATGTGTGTTCCTGGGTGCGTAGTTCAATGAAGACAGAACATCGTGTGACAACAGACCAAGACAGTTAAGTGAGGCATGTGGTGGTGGTACCATGGATGTGTCTAATGTACGTTCCTGTGTGCGACAGTTCAATGAAGACAGAACATGGTGTGACAACAAACCAAGACAGTTAAGTGAGGCATGTGGTGATGGTACCATGGATGTGTCTAATGTGTGTTCCTGGGTGCGACAGTTCAATGAAGACAGAACATCGTGTGACAACAAACCAAGACAGTTAAGTGAGGCATGTGGTGATGGTACCATGGATGTGTCTGATGTACGTTCCTGGATGCGACAGTTCAATGAAGACAGAACATCGTGTGACAACAAACCAAGACAGTTAAGTGAGGCATGTGTGATGGTACCATGGATGTGTCTGATGTACGTTCCTGGATGCGACAGTTCAATGAAGACAGAACATCGTGTGACAACAAACCAAGACAGTTAAGTGAGTCATGTGTGATGGTACCATGGATGTATCTAATGTACGTTCCTGGATGCGACAGTTCAATGAAGACAGAACATCGTGTGACAACAAACCAAGACAGTTAAGTGAGGCATGTGTGATGGTACCATGGATGTATCTAATGTACGTTCCTGGATGCGACAGTTCAATGAAGACAGAACATCGTGTGACAACAAACCAAGACAGTTGCGTGAGGCATGTGGGGATGGTACCATGGATGTGTTTAATGTACGTTCCTGGGTGCGACAGTTCAAAGAAGACAGAACATCGTGTGACAACAGACCAAGACAGTTAAGTGAGGCATGTGGTGGTGGTACCATGGATGTGTCTAATGTACGTTCCTGTGTGCGACAGTTCAATGAAGACAGAACATCGTATGACAACAAACCAAGACAGTTAAGTGAGGCATGTGTGATGGTACCATGGATGTGTCTAATGTACGTTCCTGGGTGCGACAGTTCAATGAAGGCAGAACATCGTGTGACAACAAACCAGGACAGTTAAGTGAGGCATGTGTGATGGTACCATGGATGTGTCTAATGTATGTTCCTGGGTGCGACAGTTCAATGAAGACAGAACATCGTGTGACAACAAACCAAGACAGTTAAGTGAGGCATGTGTGATGGTACCATGGATGTGTCTAATGTATGTTCCTGGGTGCGACAGTTCAATGAAGACAGAACATCGTGTGACAACAAACCAGGACAGTTAAGTGAGGCATGTGGTGATGGTACCATGGATGTGTCTAATGTACGTTCCTGGGTGCGACAGTTCAATGAAGGCAGAACATCGTGTGACAACAAACCAAGACAGTTAAGTGAGGCATGTGGTAATGGTACCATGGATGTGTCTAATGTATGTTCCTGGGTGCGACAGTTCAATGAAGACAGAACATCGTGTGACAACAAACCAAGACAGTTAAGTGAGGCATGTGGTGATGGTACCATGGATGTGTCTAATGTGTGTTCCTGGGTGCGACAGTTCAATGAAGACAGAACATCGTGTGACAACAAACCAAGACAGTTAAATGAGGCATGTGGTGATGGTACCATGGATGTGTCTAATGTACGTTCCTGGGTGCGACAGTTCAATGAAGACAGAACATGGTGTGACAACAAACCAAGACAGTTAAGTGAGGCATGTGGTGATGGTACCATGGATGTGTCTAATGTGTGTTCCTGGGTGCGACAGTTCAATGAAGACAGAACATCGTGTGACAACAAACCAAGACGGTTAAGTGAGGCATGTGGTGATGGTACCATGGATGTGTCTGATGTACGTTCCTGGATGCGACAGTTCAATGAATACAGAACATCGTGTGACAACAAACCAAGACAGTTAAGTGAGGCATGTGTGATGGTACCATGGATGTGTCTGATGTACGTTCCTGGATGCGACAGTTCAATGAAGACAGAACATCGTGTGACAACAAACCAAGACAGTTAAGTGAGTCATGTGTGATGGTACCATGGATGTATCTAATGTACGTTCCTGGATGCGACAGTTCAATGAAGACAGAACATCGTGTGACAACAAACCAAGACAGTTAAGTGAGGCATGTGTGATGGTACCATGGATGTATCTAATGTACGTTCCTGGATGCGACAGTTCAATGAAGACAGAACATCGTGTGACAACAAACCAAGACAGTTGAGTGAGGCATGTGGGGATGGTACCATGGATGTGTTTAATGTACGTTCCTGGGTGCGACAGTTCAATGAAGACAGAACATCGTGTGACAACAGACCAAGACAGTTAAGTGAGGCATGTGGTGGTGGTACCATGGATGTGTCTAATGTACGTTCCTGTGTGCGACAGTTCAATGAAGACAGAACATCGTATGACAACAAACCAAGACAGTTAAGTGAGGCATGTGTGATGGTACCATGGATGTGTCTAATGTACGTTCCTGGGTGCGACAGTTCAATGAAGGCAGAACATCGTGTGACAACAAACCAGGACAGTTAAGTGAGGCATGTGTGATGGTACCATGGATGTGTCTAATGTATGTTCCTGGGTGCGACAGTTCAATGAAGACAGAACATCGTGTGACAACAAACCAAGACAGTTAAGTGAGGCATGTGTGATGGTACCATGGATGTGTCTAATGTATGTTCCTGGGTGCGACAGTTCAATGAAGACAGAACATCGTGTGACAACAAACCAGGACAGTTAAGTGAGGCATGTGGTGATGGTACCATGGATGTGTCTAATGTACGTTCCTGGGTGCGACAGTTCAATGAAGACAGAACATCGTGTGACAACAAACCAGGACAGTTAAGTGAGGCATGTGGTGATGGTACCATGGATGTGTCTAATGTACGTTCCTGTGTGCGACAGTTCAATGAAGGCAGAACATCGTGTGACAACAAACCAAGACAGTTAAGTGAGGCATGTGGTGATGGTACCATGAATGTGTCTAATGTACGTTCCTGGGTGCGACAGTTCAATGAAGGCAGAACATCGTGTGACAACAAACCAAGACAGTTGACTGAGGCATGTGGTGATGGTACCATGGATGTGTCTAATGTATGTTCCTGGGTGCGACAGTTCAATGAAGACAGAACATCGTGTGACAACAAACCAAGATAGTTAAGTGAGGCATGTGGTGATGGTATCATGGATGTGTCTAATGTATGTTCCTGGGTGCGACAGTTCAATGAAGACAGAACATCGTGTGACAACAAACCAAGACAGTTAAGTGAGGCATATGGTGATGGTACCATGGATGTGTCTAATGTACGTTCCTGTGTGCGACAGTTCAATGAAGGCAGAACATCGTGTGACAACAAACCAAGACAGTTGAGTGAGGCATGTGGTGATGGTACCATGGATGTGTCTAATGTACGTTCCTGGGTGCGGCAGTTCAATGAAGACAGAACATCGTGTGACAACAAACCAAGACAGTTAAGTGAGGCATGTGGTGATGGTACCACGGATGTGTCTAATGTATGTTCCTGGGTGCGACAGTTCAATGAAGACAGAACATCGTGTGACAACAAAGCAAGACAGTTGAGTTAGGCATGTGGTGATGGTACCACGGATGTGTCTAATGTACGTTCCTGGGTGCGACAGCTCAATGAAGACAGAACATCGTGTGACAACAGACCAAGACAGTTAAGTAAGGCATGCGGTGATGGTACCACGGATGTGTCTAATGTACGTTCCTGGGTGCGACAGTTCAATGAAGACAGAACATCGTGTGACAACAAACCAAGATAGTTAAGTAAGGCATGCGGTGATGGTACCACGGATGTGTCTAATGTACGTTCCTGGGTGCGGCAGTTCAATGAAGGCAGAACATCGTGTGACAACAAACCAAGACAGTTAAGTGAGGCATGTGGTGATGGTACCATGGATGTGTCTAATGTATGTTCCTGGGTGCGACAATTCAATGAAGGCAGAACATCGTGTGACAACAAACCAAGACAGTTGAGTGAGGCATGTGGTGATGGTACCATGGATGTGTCTAATGTACGTTCCTGGGTGCGACAGTTCAATGAAGGCAGAACATCGTGTGACAACAGACCAAGACAGTTAAGTGAGGCATGTGGTGGTGGTACCATGGATGTGTCTAATGTATGTTCCTGGGTGCGACAGTTCAATGAAGACAGAACATCGTGTGACAACAGACCAAGACAGTTAAGTGAGGCATGTGGTGATGGTACCATGGATGTGTCTAATGTACGTTCCTGGGTGCGACAGTCCAATGAAGGCAGAACATCCTGTGACAACAGACCAAGACAGTTAAGTGAGGCATGTGGTGGTGGTACCATGGATGTGTCTAATGTATGTTCCTGGGTGCGACAGTTCAATGAAGACAGAACATGGTGTGACAACAGACCAAGACAGTTAAGTGAGGCATGTGTGATGGTGCCATGGATGTGTCTAATGTACGTTCCTGGGTGCGACAGTTCAATGAAGACAGAACATCGTGTGACAACAGACCAAGACAGTTAAGTGAGGCATGTGGTGGTGGTACCATGGATGAGTCTAATGTACGTTCCTGGGTGCGACAGTTCAATGAAGACAGAACATCGTGTGACAACAGACCAAGACAGTAAAGTGAGGCATGTGGTGATGGTACCATGGATGTGTCTAATGTACGTTCCTGGGTGCGACAGTTCAATGAAGACAGAACATCGTGTGACAACAGACCAAGACAGTTAAGTGAGGCATGTAGTAATGGTACCATGGATGTGTCTAATGTACGTTCCTGGGTGCGACAGTTCAATAAAGACAGAACATCGTGTGACAACAGACCAAGACAGTTAAGTGAGGCATGTGGTGATGGTACCATGGATGTGTCTAATGTACGTTCCTGGGTGCGACAGTTCAATGAAGACAGAACATCGTGTGACAACAGACCAAGACAGTTAAGTGAGGCATGTGGTGATGGTACCATGGATGTGTCTAATGTACGTTCCTGGGTGCGACAGTTCAATGAAGACAGAACATCGTGTGACAACAGACCAAGACAGTTAAGTGAGGCATGTGGAGATGGTACCATGGATGTGTCTAATGTACGTTCCTGGGTGCGACAGTTCAATAAAGGCAGAACATCGTGTGACAACAAACCAAGACAGTTAAGTGAGGCATGTGGTGGTGGTACCATGGATGTGTCTAATGTATGTTCCTGGGTGCGACAGTTCAATGAAGACAGAACATCGTGTGACAACAAACCAAGACAGTTGAGTGAGACATGTAGTGATGGTACCATGGATGTGTCTAATGTACGTTCCTGGGTGCGACAGTTCAATAAAGGCAGAACATCGTGTGACAACAAACCAAGACAGTTGAGTGAGGCATGTGGTGATGGTACCATGGATGTGTCTAATGTACGTTCCTGGGTGTGACAGTTCAATGAAGGCAAAACATCGTGTGACAACAAACCAAGACAGTTAAGTAAGGCATGTGGTGATGGTACCATGGATGTGTCTAATGTACGTTCCTGGGTGCGACAGTTCAATGAAGGCAAAACATTGTGTGACAACAAACCAAGACAGTTGAGTGAGGCATGTGGGGATGGTATCATGGATGTGTCTAATGTACGTTCCTGGGTGTGACAGTTCAATGAAGACAGAACATTGTGTGACAACAAACCAAGACAGTTGAGTGAGGCATGTGGTGATGGTACCATGGATGTGTCTAATGTACGTTCCTGGGTGCGACAGTTCAATGGAGGCAAAACATTGTGTGACAACAAACCAAGACAGTTGAGTGAGGCATGTGGTGATGGTACCATGGATGTGTCTAATGTACGTTCCTGGGTGCGACAGTTCAATGAAGGCAAAACATTGTGTGACAACAAACCAAGACAGTTGAGTGAGGCATGTGGTGATGGTACCATGGATGTGTCTAATGTACGTTCCTGGGTGTGACAGTTCAATGAAGACAGAACATTGTGTGACAACAAACCAAGACAGTTGAGTGAGGCATGTGGGGATGGTATCATGGATGTGTCTAATGTACGTTCCTGGGTGTGACAGTTCAATGAAGACAAAACATTGTGTGACAACAAACCAAGACAGTTGAGTGAGGCATGTGGTGATGGTACCATGGATGTGTCTAATGTACGTTCCTGGGTGCGACAGTTCAATGAAGGCAGATTATCGTGTGACAACAGAGCAAGTAATTTGAGTGAGGCATGTGGTGATGGTACCATGGATGTGTCTAATGTACGTTCCTGGGTGTGACAGTTCAATGAAGACAGAACATCGTGTGACAACAAACCAAGACAGTTAAGTGAGGCATGTGTGATGGTACCATGGATGTGTCTAATGTACGTTCCTGGGTGTGACAGTTCAATGAATGCAAAACATTGTGTGACAACAAACCAAGACAGTTGAGTGAGGCATGTGTGATGGTATCATGGATGTGTCTAATGTACGTTCCTGGGTGTGACAGTTCAATGAATGCAAAACATTGTGTGACAACAAACCAAGACAGTTGAGTGAGCATGTGTGATGGTACCATGGATGTGTCTAATGCGCGTTCCTGGGTGTGACAGTTCAATGAAGGCAGATTATCGTGTGACAACAGAGCAAGTAATTTGAGTGAGGCATGTGGTGATGGTACCATGGATGTGTCTAATGTACGTTCCTGGGTGTGACAGTTCAATGAAGACAGAACATCGTGTGACAACAAACCAAGACAGTTTAGTGAGGCATGTGTGATGGTACCATGGATGTGTCTAATGTACGTTCCTGGATGTGACAGTTGAATGAAGGCAGAACATCGTGTGACAACAAAGCCAGACAGTTGAGTGAGGCATGTGTGATGGTACCAAGGATGTGTCTAATGTACGTTCCTGGCTGCGACAGTTCAATGAAGGCAGAACATCGTGTGACAACAAAACCAGACAGTTGAGTGAGGCATGTGTGATGGTACCAAGGATGTGTCTAATGTACGTTCCTGGCTGCGACAGTTCAATGAAGACAGAGCATCGTGTGACAACAAACCAAGACAGTTAAGTGAGGCATGTAGTGATGGTACCATGGATGTGTCTAATGTACGTTCCTGGGTGCGACAGTTCAATGAAGGCAGAACATCGTGTGACAACAAACCAAGACAGTTAAGTGAGGCATGTAGTGATGGTACCAAGGATGTGTCTAATGTACGTTCCTGGCTGCGACAGTTCAATGAAGACAGAGCATCGTGTGACAACAAACCAAGACAGTTAAGTGGGGCATGTAGTGATGGTACCATGGATGTGTCTAATGTACGTTCCTGGGTGCGACAGTTCAATGAAGGCAGAACATCGTGTGGCAACAAACCAAGACAGTTAAGTGAGGCATGTGTGATGGTATCATGGATGTGTCTAATGTACGTTCCTGGGTGTGACAGTTCAATGAAGGCAGAACATCGTGTGACAACAGACCAAGACAGTTAAGTGAGGCATGTGTGATGGTACCATGGATGTGTCTAATGTACGTTCCTGGGTGTGACAGTTCAATGAAGACAGAACATGGTGTGACAACAAACCAAGACAGTCAAGTGAGGCATGTGTGATGGTGCCATGGATGTGTCTAATGTACGTTCCTGGGTGCGACAGTTCAATGAAGGCAGAACATCGTGTGACAACAAACCAGGACAGTTAAGTGAGGCATGTGTGATGGTACCATGGATGTGTCTAATGTACGTTCCTGGGTGTGACAGTTCAATGAAGACAGAACATGGTGTGACAACAAACCAAGACAGTCAAGTGAGGCATGTGTGATGGTGCCATGGATGTGTCTAATGTACGTTCCTGGGTGCGACAGTTCAATGAAGGCAGAACATCGTGTGACAACAGACCAAGACAGTTAAGTGAGGCATATGGTGATGGTACCATGGATGTGTCTAATGTACGTTCCTGGGTGTGACAGTTCAATGAAGGCAGAACATCGTGTGACAACAAACCAGGACAGTTGAGTGAAGCATGTGGTGATGGTATCATGGATGTGTCTAATGTACGTTCCTGGGTGTGACAGTTCAATGAAGGCAGAACATCGTGTGACAACAAACAAGGACAGTCAAGTGAGGCATGTGTGATGGTGCCATGGATGTGTCTAATGTATGTTCCTGGGTGCGACAGTTCAATGAAGGCAGAACATCGTGTGACAACAAACCAAGACAGTTGAGTGAGGCATGTAGTGATGGTACCATGGATGTGTCTAATGTACGTTCCTGGGTGTGACAGTTCAATGAAGGCAGAACATCGTGTGACAACAAACCAAGACAGTTGAGTGAGGCATGTGTGATGGTGCCATGGATGTGTCTAATGTACGTTCCTGGGTGCGACAGTTCAATGAAGACAGAACATCGTGTGACAACAAACCAAGACAGTTGAGTGAGGCATGTGGTGATGGTACCATGGATGTGTCTAATGTACGTTCCTGGGTGCGACAGTTCAATGAAGACAGAACATCGTGTGACAACAAACCAAGACAGTTGAGTGAGGCATGTGGTGATGGTACCATGGATGTGTCTAATGTACGTTCCTGGGTGTGACAGTTCAATGAAGACAGAACATCGTGTGACAACAAACCAAGACAGTCAAGTGAGGCATGTGTGATGGTGCCATGGATGTGTCTAATGTACGTTCCTGGGTGCGACAGTTCAATGAAGGTACAACATCGTGTGACAACAGACCAAGACAGTTAAGTGAGGCATGTGTAATGGTACCATGGATGTGTCTAATGTACGTTCCTGGGTGCGACAGTTCAATGAAGGCAGAACATCGTGTGACAACAGACCAAGACAGTTAAGTGAGGCATGTGTAATGGTACCATGGATGTGTCTAATGTACGTTCCTGGGTGCGACAGTTCAATGAAGACAGAACATCGTGTGACAACAGACCAAGACAGTTAAGTGAGGCATGTGTAATGGTACCATGGATGTGTCTAATGTACGTTCCTGGGTGCGACAGTTCAATGAAGACAGAACATCGTGTGACAACAGACCAAGACAGTTAAGTGAGGCATGTGTAATGGTACCATGGATGTGTCTAATGTACGTTCCTGGGTGCGACAGTTCAATGAAGGCAGAACATCGTGTGACAACAAACCAAGACAGTTAAGTGAGGCATGTGGTGATGGTACCATGGATGTGTCTAATGTACGTTCCTGGGTGCGACAGTTCAATGCAGACAGAACATCGTGTGACAACAAACCAAGACAGTCAAGTGAGACATGTGTAATGGTACCATGGATGTGTCTAATGTACGTTCCTGGGTGCGACAGTTCAATGAAGGCACAACATCGTGTGACAACAGACCAAGACAGTTAAGTGAGGCATATGGTGATGGTACCATGGATGTGTCTAATGTACGTTCCTGGGTGCGACAGTTCAATGAAGACAGAACATCGTGTGACAACAAACCAAGACAGTTAAGTGAGGCATGTAGTAATGGTACCATGGATGTGTCTAATGTACGTTCCTGGGTGCGACAGTTCAATGAAGACAGAACATCGTGTGACAACAAACCAAGACAGTTTAGTGAGGCATGTGTGATGGTACCATGGATGTGTCTAATGTACGTTCCTGGGTGCGACAGTTCAATTAAGGCAGAACATCGTGTGACAACAAACCAAGACAGTTTAGTGAGGCATGTGTGATGGTACCATGGATGTGTCTAATGTACGTTCCTGGGTGCGACAGTTCAATGAAGGCACAACATCGTGTGACAACAGACCAAGACAGTTAAGTGAGGCATATGGTGATGGTACCATGGATGTGTCTAATGTACGTTCCTGGGTGCGACAGTTCAATGAAGACAGAACATCGTGTGACAACAAACCAAGACAGTTAAGTGAGGCATGTAGTAATGGTACCATGGATGTGTCTAATGTACGTTCCTGGGTGCGACAGTTCAATGAAGGCAGAACATCGTGTGACAACAAACCAAGACAGTTAAGTGAGGCATGTGGTGATGGTACCATGGATGTGTCTAATGTACGTTCCTGGGTGTGACAGTTCAATGAAGGCAGAACATCGTGTGACAACAAACCAAGACAGTCAAGTGAGGCATGTGTGATGGTGCCATGGATGTGTCTAATGTACGTTCCTGGGTGCGACAGTTCAATGAAGGCAGAACATCGTGTGACAACAAACCAAGACAGTCAAGTGAGGCATGTGTGATGGTGCCATGGATGTGTCTAATGTACGTTCCTGGGTGCGACAGTTCAATGAAGACAGAACATCGTGTGACAACAAACCAAGACAGTTGAGTGAGGCATGTGGTGATGGTACCATGGATGTGTCTAATGTACGTTCCTGGGTGCGACAGTTCAATGAAGACAGAACATCGTGTGACAACAAACCAAGACAGTTGAGTGAGGCATGTGGTGATGGTACCATGGATGTGTCTAATGTACGTTCCTGGGTGTGACAGTTCAATTAAGACAGAACATCGTGTGACAACAAACCAAGACAGTCAAGTGAGGCATGTGTGATGGTGCCATGGATGTGTCTAATGTACGTTCCTGGGTGCGACAGTTCAATGAAGGTACAACATTGTGTGACAACAGACCAAGACAGTTAAGTGAGGCATGTGTAATGGTACCATGGATGTGTCTAATGTACGTTCCTGGGTGCGACAGTTCAATGAAGGCAGAACATCGTGTGACAACAGACCAAGACAGTTAAGTGAGGCATGTGTAATGGTACCATGGATGTGTCTAATGTACGTTCCTGGGTGCGACAGTTCAATGAAGACAGAACATCGTGTGACAACAAACCAAGACAGTCAAGTGAGGCATGTGTGATGGTGCCATGGATGTGTCTAATGTACGTTCCTGGGTGCGACAGTTCAATGAAAACAGAACATCGTGTGACAACAGACCAAGACAGTTAAGTGAGGCATGTGTAATGGTACCATGGATGTGTCTAATGTACGTTCCTGGGTGCGACAGTTCAATGAAGACAGAACATCGTGTGACAACAGACCAAGACAGTTAAGTGAGGCATGTGTAATGGTACCATGGATGTGTCTAATGTACGTTCCTGGGTGCGACAGTTCAATGAAGGCAGAACATCGTGTGACAACAAACCAAGACAGTTAATTGAGGCATGTGGTGATGGTACCATGGATGTGTCTAATGTACGTTCCTGGGTGCGACAGTTCAATGCAGACAGAACATCGTGTGACAACAAACCAAGACAGTCAAGTGAGACATGTGTAATGGTACCATGGATGTGTCTAATGTACGTTCCTGGGTGCGACAGTTCAATGAAGGCACAACATCGTGTGACAACAGACCAAGACAGTTAAGTGAGGCATATGGTGATGGTACCATGGATGTGTCTAATGTACGTTCCTGGGTGCGACAGTTCAATGAAGACAGAACATCGTGTGACAACAAACCAAGACAGTTAAGTGAGGCATGTAGTAATGGTACCATGGATGTGTCTAATGTACGTTCCTGGGTGCGACAGTTCAATGAAGACAGAACATCGTGTGACAACAAACCAAGACAGTTTAGTGAGGCATGTGTGATGGTACCATGGATGTGTCTAATGTACGTTCCTGGGTGCGACAGTTCAATTAAGGCAGAACATCGTGTGACAACAAACCAAGACAGTTTAGTGAGGCATGTGTGATGGTACCATGGATGTGTCTAATGTACGTTCCTGGGTGCGACAGTTCAATGAAGGCACAACATCGTGTGACAACAGACCAAGACAGTTAAGTGAGGCATATGGTGATGGTACCATGGATGTGTCTAATGTACGTTCCTGGGTGCGACAGTTCAATGAAGACAGAACATCGTGTGACAACAAACCAAGACAGTTAAGTGAGGCATGTAGTAATGGTACCATGGATGTGTCTAATGTACGTTCCTGGGTGCGACAGTTCAATGAAGGCAGAACATCGTGTGACAACAAACCAAGACAGTTAAGTGAGGCATGTGGTGATGGTACCATGGATGTGTCTAATGTGCGTTCCTGGGTGCGACAGTTCAATGAAGGCAGAACATCGTGTGACAACAGACCAAGACAGTTAAGTGAGGCATGTGTGATGGTACCATGGATGTGTCTAATGTACGTTCCTGGGTGCGACAGTTCAATGAAGGCAGAACATCGTGTGACAACAAACCAAGACAGTTAAGTGAGGCATGTGGTGATGGTACCATGGATATGTCTAATGTGCGTTCCTGGGTGCGACAGTTCAATGAAGGCAGAACATCGTGTGACAACAAACCAAGACAGTTAAGTGAGGCATGTAGTAATGGTACCATGGATGTGTCTAATGTACGTTCCTGGGTGCGACAGTTCAATGAAGGCAGAACATCGTGTGACAACAAACCAAGACAGTTAAGTGAGGCATGTGTGATGGTACCAAGGATGTGTCTAATGTACGTTCCTGGCTGCGACAGTTCAATGAAGGCAGAACATCGTGTGACAACAAAACCAGACAGTTGAGTGAGGCATGTGTGATGGTACCAAGGATGTGTCTAATGTACGTTCCTGGCTGCGACAGTTCAATGAAGACAGAGCATCGTGTGACAACAAACCAAGACAGTTAAGTGAGGCATGCAGTGATGGTACCATGGATGTGTCTAATGTACGTTCCTGGGTGCGACAGTTCAATGAAGGCAGAACATCGTGTGACAACAAACCAAGACAGTTAAGTGAGGCATGTAGTGATGGTACCAAGGATGTGTCTAATGTACGTTCCTGGCTGCGACAGTTCAATGAAGACAGAGCATCGTGTGACAACAAACCAAGACAGTTAAGTGAGGCATGTAGTGATGGTACCATGGATGTGTCTAATGTACGTTCCTGGGTGCGACAGTTCAATGAAGGCAGAACATCGTGTGGCAACAAACCAAGACAGTTAAGTGAGGCATGTGTGATGGTATCATGGATGTGTCTAATGTACGTTCCTGGGTGTGACAGTTCAATGAAGGCAGAACATCGTGTGACAACAGACCAAGACAGTTAAGTGAGGCATGTGTGATGGTACCATGGATGTGTCTAATGTACGTTCCTGGGTGTGACAGTTCAATGAAGACAGAACATGGTGTGACAACAAACCAAGACAGTCAAGTGAGGCATGTGTGATGGTGCCATGGATGTGTCTAATGTACGTTCCTGGGTGCGACAGTTCAATGAAGGCAGAACATCGTGTGACAACAAACCAGGACAGTTAAGTGAGGCATGTGTGATGGTACCATGGATGTGTCTAATGTACGTTCCTGGGTGTGACAGTTCAATGAAGACAGAACATGGTGTGACAACAGACCAAGACAGTCAAGTGAGGCATGTGTGATGGTGCCATGGATGTGTCTAATGTACGTTCCTGGGTGCGACAGTTCAATGAAGGCAGAACATCGTGTGACAACAAACCAGGACAGTTAAGTGAGGCATGTGTGATGGTATCATGGATGTGTCTAATGTACGTTCCTGGGTGTGACAGTTCAATGAAGGCAGAACATCGTGTGACAACAAACCAGGACAGTTGAGTGAAGCATGTGGTGATGGTATCATGGATGTGTCTAATGTACGTTCCTGGGTGTGACAGTTCAATGAAGGCAGAACATCGTGTGACAACAAACCAAGACAGTCAAGTGAGGCATGTGTGATGGTGCCATGGATGTGTCTAATGTATGTTCCTGGGTGCGACAGTTCAATGAAGGCAGAACATCGTGTGACAACAAACCAAGACAGTTGAGTGAGTATTGTAGTGATGGTACCATGGATGTGTCTAATGTACGTTCCTGGGTGTGACAGTTCAATGAAGGCAGAACATCGTGTGACAACAAACCAAGACAGTCAAGTGAGGCATGTGTGATGGTGCCATGGATGTGTCTAATGTACGTTCCTGGGTGCGACAGTTCAATGAAGGCAGAACATCGTGTGACAACAAACCAAGACAGTTGAGTGAGGCATGTAGTGATGGTACCATGGATGTGTCTAATGTACGTTCCTGGGTGTGACAGTTCAATGAAGGCAGAACATCGTGTGACAACAAACCAAGACAGTCAAGTGAGGCATGTGTGATGGTGCCATGGATGTGTCTAATGTACGTTCCTGGGTGCGACAGTTCAATGAAGACAGAACATCGTGTGAAAACAAACCAAGACAGTTGAGTGAGGCATGTGGTGATGGTACCATGGATGTGTCTAATGTACGTTCCTGGGTGCGACAGTTCAATGAAGACAGAACATCGTGTGACAACAAACCAAGACAGTTGAGTGAGGCATGTGGTGATGGTACCATGGATGTGTCTAATGTACGTTCCTGGGTGTGACAGTTCAATGAAGACAGAACATCGTGTGACAACAAACCAAGACGGTCAAGTGAGGCATGTGTGATGGTGCCATGGATGTGTCTAATGTACGTTCCTGGGTGCGACAGTTCAATGAAGGTACAACATCGTGTGACAACAGACCAAGACAGTTAAGTGAGGCATGTGTAATGGTACCATGGATGTGTCTAATGTACGTTCCTGGGTGCGACAGTTCAATGAAGGCAGAACATCGTGTGACAACAGACCAAGACAGTTAAGTGAGGCATGTGTAATGGTACCATGGATGTGTCTAATGTACGTTCCTGGGTGCGACAGTTCAATGAAGACAGAACATCGTGTGACAACAAACCAAGACAGTCAAGTGAGGCATGTGTGATGGTGCCATGGATGTGTCTAATGTACGTTCCTGGGTGCGACAGTTCAATGAAGACAGAACATCGTGTGACAACAGACCAAGACAGTTAAGTGAGGCATGTGTAATGGTACCATGGATGTGTCTAATGTACGTTCCTGGGTGCGACAGTTCAATGAAGACAGAACATCGTGTGACAACAAACCAAGACAGTTAAGTGAGGCATGTGGTGATGGTACCATGGATGTGTCTAATGTACGTTCCTGGGTGCGACAGTTCAATGCAGACAGAACATCGTGTGACAACAAACCAAGACAGTCAAGTGAGACATGTGTAATGGTACCATGGATGTGTCTAATGTACGTTCCTGAGTGCGACAGTTCAATGAAGGCACAACATCGTGTGACAACAGACCAAGACAGTTAAGTGAGGCATATGGTGATGGTACCATGGATGTGTCTAATGTACGTTCCTGGGTGCGACAGTTCAATGAAGACAGAACATCGTGTGACAACAAACCAAGACAGTTAAGTGAGGCATGTAGTAATGGTACCATGGATGTGTCTAATGTACGTTCCTGGGTGCGACAGTTCAATGAAGACAGAACATCGTGTGACAACAAACCAAGACAGTTTAGTGAGGCATGTGTGATGGTACCATGGATGTGTCTAATGTACGTTCCTGGGTGCGACAGTTCAATTAAGGCAGAACATCGTGTGACAACAAACCAAGACAGTTTAGTGAGGCATGTGTGATGGTACCATGGATGTGTCTAATGTACGTTCCTGGGTGCGACAGTTCAATGAAGGCACAACATCGTGTGACAACAGACCAAGACAGTTAAGTGAGGCATATGGTGATGGTACCATGGATGTGTCTAATGTACGTTCCTGGGTGCGACAGTTCAATTAAGACAGAACATCGTGTGACAACAAACCAAGACAGTTAAGTGAGGCATGTAGTAATGGTACCATGGATGTGTCTAATGTACGTTCCTGGGTGCGACAGTTCAATGAAGGCAGAACATCGTGTGACAACAAACCAAGACAGTTAAGTGAGGCATGTGGTGATGGTACCATGGATGTGTCTAATGTGCGTTCCTGGGTGCGACAGTTCAATGAAGGCAGAACATCGTGTGACAACAGACCAAGACAGTTAAGTGAGGCATGTGTGATGGTACCATGGATGTGTGTAATGTACGTTCCTGGGTGCGACAGTTCAATGAAGACAGAACATCGTGTGACAACAAACCAAGACAGTTAAGTGAGGCATGTGGTGATGGTACCATGGATATGTCTAATGTGCGTTCCTGGGTGCGACAGTTCAATGAAGGCAGAACAACGTGTGACAACAAACCAAGACAGTTAAGTGAGGCATGTAGTAATGGTACCATGGATGTGTCTAATGTACGTTCCTGGGTGCGACAGTTCAATGAAGGCAGAACATCGTGTGACAACAAACCAAGACAGTTAAGTGAAGCATGTGGTGATGGTACCATGGATGTGTCTAATGTGCGTTCCTGGGTGCGACAGTTCAATGAAGACAGAACATCGTGTGACAACCGACCAAGACAGTTAAGTGAGGCATGTGTGATGGTACCATGGATGTGTCTAATGTACGTTCCTGGGTGCGACAGTTCAATGAAGACAGAACATCGTGTGACAACAAACCAAGACAGTTTAGTGAGGCATGTGGTGATGGTACCATGGATGTGTCTAATGTACGTTCCTGGGTGCGACAGTTCAATTAAGGCAGAACATCGTGTGACAACAAACCAAGACAGTTGAGTGGGGCATGTAGTGATGGTACCATGGATGTGTCTAATGTACGTTCCTGGGTGCGACAGTTCAATGAAGACAGAACATCGTGTAACAACAAACTAAGACAGGTGATTGAGGCATGTGGTGATGGTACCATGGATGTGTCTAATGTACGTTCCTGGGTGCGACAGTTCAATGAAGACAGAACATCGTGTGACAACAAACCAAGACAGTTGAGTGAGGCATGTGGTGATGGTACCATGGATGTGTCTAATGTACGTTCCTGGGTGCGTCAGTTCAATGAAGACAGAACATCGTGTAACAACAAACCAAGACAGTTGATTGAGGCATGTGGTGATGGTACCATGGATGTGTCTAATGTACGTTCCTGGGTGCGACAGTTCAATGAAGACAGAACATCGTGTGACAACAAACCAAGACAGTTGATTGAGGCATGTGGTGATGGTACCATGGATGTGTCTAATGTACGTTCCTGGGTGCGACAGTTCAATGAAGACAGAACATCGTGTAACAACAAACCAAGACAGTTGATTGAGGCATGTGGTGATGGTACCATGGATGTGTCTAATGTACGTTCCTGGGTGCGACAGTTCAATGAAGACAGAACATCGTGTGACAACAAACCAAGACAGTTGAGTGACGCATGTGTGATGGTACCATGGATGTGTCTAATGTACGTTCCTGGGTGCGACAGTTCAATGAAGACAGAACATGGTGTGACAACAAACCAAGACAGTTAAGTGAGGCATGTGGTGATGGTACCATGGATGTGTCTAATGTGTGTTCCTGGGTGCGACAGTTCAATGAAGACAGAACATCGTGTGACAACAAACCAAGACAGTTAAGTGAGGCATGTGGTGATGGTACCATGGATGTGTCTAATGTGTGTTCCTGGGTGCGACAGTTCAATGAAGACAGAACATGGTGTGACAACAAACCAAGACAGTTAAATGAGGCATGTGGTGATGGTACCATGGATGTGTCTAATGTGTGTTCCTGGGTGCGACAGTTCAATGAAGACAGAACATCGTGTGACAACAAACCAAGACAGTTAAATGAGGCATGTGGTGATGGTACCATGGATGTGTCTAATGTACGTTCCTGGGTGCGACAGTTCAATGAAGACAGAACATGGTGTGACAACAAACCAAGACAGTTAAGTGAGGCATGTGGTGATGGTACCATGGATGTGTCTAATGTGTGTTCCTGGGTGCGACAGTTCAATGAAGACAGAACATCGTGTGACAACAAACCAAGACAGTTAAGTGAGGCATGTGGTGATGGTACCATGGATGTGTCTGATGTACGTTCCTGGATGCGACAGTTCAATGAAGACAGAACATCGTGTGACAACAAACCAAGACAGTTAAGTGAGGCATGTGTGATGGTACCATGGATGTGTCTGATGTACGTTCCTGGATGCGACAGTTCAATGAAGACAGAACATCGTGTGACAACAAACCAAGACAGTTAAGTGAGTCATGTGTGATGGTACCATGGATGTATCTAATGTACGTTCCTGGATGCGATAGTTCAATGAAGACAGAACATCGTGTGACAACAAACCAAGACAGTTAAGTGAGGCATGTGTGATGGTACCATGGATGTATCTAATGTACGTTCCTGGATGCGACAGTTCAATGAAGACAGAACATCGTGTGACAACAAACCAAGACAGTTGAGTGAGGCATGTGGGGATGGTACCATGGATGTGTTTAATGTACGTTCCTGGGTGCGACAGTTCAATGAAGACAGAACATCGTGTGACAACAGACCAAGACAGTTAAGTGAGGCATGTGGTGGTGGTACCATGGATGTGTCTAATGTACGTTCCTGTGTGCGACAGTTCAATGAAGACAGAACATCGTATGACAACAAACCAAGACAGTTAAGTGAGGCATGTGTGATGGTACCATGGATGTGTCTAATGTACGTTCCTGGGTGCGACAGTTCAATGAAGGCAGAACATCGTGTGACAACAAACCAGGACAGTTAAGTGAGGCATGTGTGATGGTACCATGGATGTGTCTAATGTATGTTCCTGGGTGCGACAGTTCAATGAAGACAGAACATCGTGTGACAACAAACCAAGACAGTTAAGTGAGGCATGTGTGATGGTACCATGGATGTGTCTAATGTATGTTCCTGGGTGCGACAGTTCAATGAAGACAGAACATCGTGTGACAACAAACCAGGACAGTTAAGTGAGGCATGTGGTGATGGTACCATGGATGTGTCTAATGTACGTTCCTGGGTGCGACAGTTCAATGAAGGCAGAACATCGTGTGACAACAAACCAAGACAGTTAAGTGAGGCATGTGGTGATGGTACCATGGATGTGTCTAATGTATGTTCCTGGGTGCGACAGTTCAATGAAGACGGAACATCGTGTGACAACAAACCAAGACAGTTAAGTGAGGCATGTGGTGATGGTACCATGGATGTGTCTAATGTGTGTTCCTGGGTGCGACAGTTCAATGAAGACAGAACATCGTGTGACAACAAACCAAGACAGTTAAATGAGGCATGTGGTGATGGTACCATGGATGTGTCTAATGTACGTTCCTGGGTGCGACAGTTCAATGAAGACAGAACATGGTGTGACAACAAACCAAGACAGTTAAGTGAGGCATGTGGTGATGGTACCATGGATGTGTCTAATGTGTGTTCCTGGGTGCGACAGTTCAATGAAGACAGAACATCGTGTGACAACAAACCAAGACAGTTAAGTGAGGCATGTGGTGATGGTACCATGGATGTGTCTGATGTACGTTCCTGGATGCGACAGTTCAATGAAGACAGAACATCGTGTGACAACAAACCAAGACAGTTAAGTGAGTCATGTGTGATGGTACCATGGATGTATCTAATGTACGTTCCTGGATGCGACAGTTCAATGAAGACAGAACATCGTGTGACAACAAACCAAGACAGTTAAGTGAGGCATGTGTGATGGTACCATGGATGTATCTAATGTACGTTCCTGGATGCGACAGTTCAATGAAGACAGAACATCGTGTGACAACAAACCAAGACAGTTGAGTCAGGCATGTGGGGATGGTACCATGGATGTGTTTAATGTACGTTCCTGGGTGCGACAGTTCAATGAAGACCGAACATCGTGTGACAACAGACCAAGACAGTTAAGTGAGGCATGTGGTGGTGGTACCATGGATGTGTCTAATGTACGTTCCTGTTTGCGACAGTTCAATGAAGACAGAACATCGTATGACAACAAACCAAGACAGTTAAGTGAGGCATGTGTGATGGTACCATGGATGTGTCTAATGTACGTTCCTGGGTGCGACAGTTCAATGAAGGCAGAACATCGTGTGACAACAAACCAGGACAGTTAAGTGAGGCATGTGTGATGGTACCATGGATGTGTCTAATGTATGTTCCTGGGTGCGACAGTTCAATGAAGACAGAACATCGTGTGACAACAAACCAAGACAGTTAAGTGAGGCATGTGTGATGGTACCATGGATGTGTCTAATGTATGTTCCTGGGTGCGACAGTTCAATGAAGACAGAACATCGTGTGACAACAAACCAGGACAGTTAAGTGAGGCATGTGGTGATGGTACCATGGATGTGTCTAATGTACGTTCCTGGGTGCGACAGTTCAATGAAGGCAGAACATCGTGTGACAACAAACCAAGACAGTTAAGTGAGGCATGTGGTGATGGTACCATGGATGTGTCTAATGTATGTTCCTGGGTGCGACAGTTCAATGAAGACAGAACATCGTGTGACAACAGACCAAGACAGTTAAGTGAGGCATGTAGTAATGGTACCATGGATGTGTCTAATGTGTGTTCCTGGGTGCGACAGTTCAATGAAGACAGAACATCGTGTGACAACAAACCAGGACAGTTAAGTGAGGCATGTGGTGATGGTACCATGGATGTGTCTAATGTACGTTCCTGTGTGCGACAGTTCAATGAAGGCAGAACATCGTGTGACAACAAACCAAGACAGTTAAGTGAGGCATGTGGTGATGGTACCATGAATGTGTCTAATGTACGTTCCTGGGTGCGACAGTTCAATGAAGGCAGAACATCGTGTGACAACAAACCAAGACAGTTGACTGAGGCATGTGGTGATGGTACCATGGATGTGTCTAATGTATGTTCCTGGGTGCGACAGTTCAATGAAGACAGAACATCGTGTGACAACAAACCAAGATAGTTAAGTGAGGCATGTGGTGATGGTATCATGGATGTGTCTAATGTATGTTCCTGGGTGCGACAGTTCAATGAAGACAGAACATCGTGTGACAACAAACCAAGACAGTTAAGTGAGGCATATGGTGATGGTACCATGGATGTGTCTAATGTACGTTCCTGTGTGCGACAGTTCAATGAAGGCAGAACATCGTGTGACAACAAACCAAGACAGTTGAGTGAGGCATGTGGTGATGGTACCATGGATGTGTCTAATGTACGTTCCTGGGTGCGGCAGTTCAATGAAGACAGAACATCGTGTGACAACAAACCAAGACAGTTAAGTGAGGCATGTGGTGATGGTACCACGGATGTGTCTAATGTATGTTCCTGGGTGCGACAGTTCAATGAAGACAGAACATCGTGTGACAACAAAGCAAGACAGTTGAGTTAGGCATGTGGTGATGGTACCACGGATGTGTCTAATGTACGTTCCTGGGTGCGACAGCTCAATGAAGACAGAACATCGTGTGACAACAGACCAAGACAGTTAAGTAAGGCATGCGGTGATGGTACCACGGATGTGTCTAATGTACGTTCCTGGGTGCGACAGTTCAATGAAGACAGAACATCGTGTGACAACAAACCAAGATAGTTAAGTAAGGCATGCGGTGATGGTACCACGGATGTGTCTAATGTACGTTCCTGGGTGCGGCAGTTCAATGAAGGCAGAACATCGTGTGACAACAAACCAAGACAGTTAAGTGAGGCATGTGGTGATGGTACCATGGATGTGTCTAATGTATGTTCCTGGGTGCGACAATTCAATGAAGGCAGAACATCGTGTGACAACAAACCAAGACAGTTGAGTGAGGCATGTGGTGATGGTACCATGGATGTGTCTAATGTACGTTCCTGGGTGCGACAGTTCAATGAAGGCAGAACATCGTGTGACAACAGACCAAGACAGTTAAGTGAGGCATGTGGTGGTGGTACCATGGATGTGTCTAATGTATGTTCCTGGGTGCGACAGTTCAATGAAGACAGAACATCGTGTGACAACAGACCAAGACAGTTAAGTGAGGCATGTGGTGATGGTACCATGGATGTGTCTAATGTACGTTCCTGGGTGCGACAGTCCAATGAAGGCAGAGCATCCTGTGACAACAGACCAAGACAGTTAAGTGAGGCATGTGGTGGTGGTACCATGGATGTGTCTAATGTATGTTCCTGGGTGCGACAGTTCAATGAAGACAGAACATGGTGTGACAACAGACCAAGACAGTTAAGTGAGGCATGTGTGATGGTACCATGGATGTGTCTAATGTACGTTCCTGGGTGCGACAGTTCAATGAAGACAGAACATCGTGTGACAACAGACCAAGACAGTTAAGTGAGGCATGTGGTGGTGGTACCATGGATGTGTCTAATGTACGTTCCTGGGTGCGACAGTTCAATGAAGACAGAACATCGTGTGACAACAGACCAAGACAGTTAAGTGAGGCATGTGGTGATGGTACCATGGATGTGTCTAATGTACGTTCCTGGGTGCGACAGTTCAATGAAGACAGAACATCGTGTGACAACAGACCAAGACAGTTAAGTGAGGCATGTAGTAATGGTACCATGGATGTGTCTAATGTACGTTCCTGGGTGCGACAGTTCAATAAAGACAGAACATCGTGTGACAACAGACCAAGACAGTTAAGTGAGGCATGTGGTGATGGTACCATGGATGTGTCTAATGTACGTTCCTGGGTGCGACAGTTCAATGAAGACAGAACATCGTGTGACAACAGACCAAGACAGTTAAGTGAGGCATGTGGTGATGGTACCATGGATGTGTCTAATGTACGTTCCTGGGTGCGACAGTTCAATGAAGACAGAACATCGTGTGACAACAGACCAAGACAGTTAAGTGAGGCATGTGGAGATGGTACCATGGATGTGTCTAATGTACGTTCCTGGGTGCGACAGTTCAATAAAGGCAGAACATCGTGTGACAACAAACCAAGACAGTTAAGTGAGGCATGTGGTGGTGGTACCATGGATGTGTCTAATGTATGTTCCTGGGTGCGACAGTTCAATGAAGACAGAACATCGTGTGACAACAAACCAAGACAGTTGAGTGAGACATGTGGTGATGGTACCATGGATGTGTCTAATGTACGTTCCTGGGTGCGACAGTTCAATAAAGGCAGAACATCGTGTGACAACAAACCAAGACAGTTAAGTGAGGCATGTGGTGGTGGTACCATGGATGTGTCTAATGTATGTTCCTGGATGCGACAGTTCAATGAAGACAGAACATCGTGTGACAACAAACCAAGACAGTTAAGTGAGGCATGTGTGATGGTACCATGGATGTGTCTAATGTATGTTCCTGGGTGCGACAGTTCAATAAAGGCAGAACATCGTGTGACAACAAACCAAGACAGTTAAGTGAGTCATGTGTGATGGTACCATGGATGTGTCTAATGTATGTTCCTGGGTGCGACAGTTCAATAAAGGCAGAACATCGTGTGACAACAAACCAAGACAGTTAAGTGAGTCATGTGTGATGGTACCATGGATGTGTCTAATGTATGTTCCTGGGTGCGACAGTTCAATGAAGACAGAACAGCGTGTGACAACAAACCAAGACAGTTGAGTGAGGCATGTGGTGATGGTACCATGGATGTGTCTAATGTACGTTCCTGGGTGCGACAGTTCAATGAAGACAAAACATCGTGTGACAACAAACCAAGACATTCACGGCCTCGCACCAGCCGGTCTGACGACATGATCCAGCGAGTGGAGCACGTTGTTTTGTAGGATCGCCGATTGAGCATTTTCAGATCTTCATGCAGGATTGTGTGCACAGATGCCACTGCGTGTCAATTCTGGAGGCGAATGTCAGCTGGAGATTCAGCGTTCGATTCCGAATGGATGGGATATTTGCCTCAAGCTGGGATTATTGTCCATCCTGCTTAGGGTCTAGAAGCAATATGTGTGTGTGTGTGTGTCCAAGTGTGCTGAGCGAATTCAGTGGAAATAAATAATGGAAATGACTAAATGATCCTTGACGATCTAAGGCCAACATACGCTACTCCCATATTTTCCCATGTACTTACAAGTATTAGCGATAACATAATGTTTATCTCGATATCATGAAATAAGTAGAGGGTTAGGCAATTGTAAGAATATTTTGTACAAGAGTAGAGAGAGTGATGCGGATGCATCACACCACATTTTTTTTGGCAATTTTTACCATTTAATACATATTATTTGGATAATGAATTCGAATCAGCATTATTTGAAATTTCCTTGAACATTTTCATTTTCAAGATTTCTGCTCGATAGCATAACCTTTCACATCGACCTGGTTATTTCTGGAATATCTTACACATGGGTGTCTGTATCTGACTCCCAAAGAGGGAAATATCTAAGGCCAAATAATTTCGCCTTGCAGTTATTTAATAGATTTATACCCAATTTCACCAACTGGTGTTAAAATCGACGTTAACAAACGTAACATAACTGTTACAGCGTTAACAAGAGTGTTAAATTTCTTGCATTTCACCAACTTGTTTTCTGAAAATGTTAACAAACATGTGTTAACGTCGAGAGACTTGTAAATATTACAGATATAGAAGGCAGTGGATAAATGTATTATTTTCTGAACGTACTGCGATGCGCTTTTGTTTTTATTTTCGTTTATACACAGCTGAAAAAAATGGCGGGTAAAAAAATCAAAAGAGAAGCGGTGGACAAATTTCTCATCAATTGTGAAGAAATTGTTACTTGAATTAGTAACAAAATATAAGGATATCGTAGAAAATACGAGGACGGATGCATAGAATGTTAAAGAGAAAGATGTGACATGGGAAAAGATTGGAAATGAGTTTAATTCGAATGCAAATGTCACAACCATAAGTACGAAGCAAGTTCGTCAGTATTACGTAAATTTAAAACGAAGTGCGAAGGATAGAAGTGACGAGTGACTTGAACTTTTCAAGACGGGAGGTGGAGAGTGTATTATCCACAGAATTCAGTGAATTATAAAATCGCAATGTTGTTAATACTTTAAGCAAAGGCAAGATCGCCATATTCCTTTCGGTGCATGTTCTAACTCAGTATTACGTAAATTTAAAACGAGGAGCGAAGAATGACAGAAGTGACAAGTGACTTGAACGTTTCAAGACGGGAGGTGGACAATGTATTATCCACATAATTCAGTGAATTATAAAATCGTAAAGTTATTAATACTTGAAGCAAAGACGAGATCGCCATATTCCTTTCGATGCATGTTCTAAGTATTACGTAAATTTAAAACGAGGAGCGAAGGACAAGTGACTTGCGAACGTTTCAAGACGGCAGGTGGACAGTGTATTATCCACACAATTCAGTGAATTATAAAATCGCAAAGTTATTAATACTTGAAGCAAAAGTGAGCTCGCCATATTCCTTTCGATGCATGTTCTAACTCAGTATTACGTAAATTTAAAACGAGGAGCGAAGGACAAGTGACTTGCGAACGTTTCAAGACGGTAGGTGGACAGTGTATTATCCACATAATTCAGCGAATTATAAAATCGCAAAGTAATTAATACTTGAAGCAAAGGCGAGATCGGCATATTCCTTTCGATGCATGTTCTAACTCATTATTACGTAAATTTAAAACGAGGAGCGAAGGACAAGTGACGAGTGACTTGCGAACGTTTCTAGACGGGAGATGGACAATGTATTATCCACATAATTCAGTGAATTATAAAATCGTAAAGCTATTAATACTTGAAGCAAAGGTGAGATCGACATATTCCTTTCGATGTATGTTCTAACCTCTCTTGTACTTCCGCAGTAACCTTCATAACAACTTCGTTGGACTGTCTATACCTCTGTAGAAAATCTTCTGATAGCTCCTCAAAATAATTTCTCCTCATAGGCCGTACTCTATTACGAATGCCATTTAGACGGTCTTAAATATAGCAAATAGACATCAACAGCCGCGTTCACGCCAGCCATCTTGAAAATTCTAGTTTTAGTTTAACAAGATACTTAACACGAGTGTTAAGCTAACACATGTTGGTGAAATGTAACTATTGGTAAACAGACTAACAGCCGTGTTAAATATTACACAAACATAAATATTTGTTACTAAGGCTTCACTTATCTTAAGAAATTGGTGTTAATACTTCTTTCTAATGGAGATAGATGTCACAAACAGATCGTTTGTTTGTTTGTTGTTTTATATTAGAAAGAAGTATTAACACCAATATCTGAAGTGAAGCGTTAGTAACAAGTATTTATATTTGTGTAATATTTATTGCTTCACTGTTGGTACCTTAATTTTCTACGTAATGAGCCGTGTTAAGTCTTAACATCTGTTGGTGAAACCGGTTATTAACGAAATATCCTCTGGATTATTTCAGAAAAGTGTAGGGCTGTTGGAACAAACCCGGCGTGATTATTTGATTCTACTGCATTACAGACACCTCATTTGAAACAAAAACCCTTCCCCAAAAGAATTCCATCTTGGTTTATTTGTTAAATGTAGCAAGTTTTTCATATGTGTCGATCTTACCTGATATTTGAGGTAGATGTGGTTGTTCTTTCAGCCATTCTCTAAGCTGATCAACGTCACTCTCATACTCTTTGGGTTTGACAAACACACCCTCTCGGAAAAACGACATCTTTGTGTTGGAGCTCATGGTATCTGAAATAAATAAATGCACATTTTAATAAAGAATGACATTTATAAGGCTGCATTGCAAATACAAGGGGCGTCCAGAAAGTAAGTTCTGTTTCAATTTATCTCTGCTGCAGCGCTGCGATCGCAGTTCCACACATGCGCAGTAGACGCTCTGTATCAAGGAGAAGAAACGTGTGCCATTGTGAGATTGCTGTCAGCCACGTACGCTTTATTGTGTTTGTTTACAATGTCGGCAGGCACGTATTTAGAAGCCAATTTCTGGGGGGGGGGGTCAAAAATCTACGTTAAATTATTTGCTTTTTAATAAATAATCAGGGATGTGCTTTATTCGTGTTAGTAAAAAATAAAAACCATCTAATATATTATATTCACATGACTTTCTCCGCTCAAGCTTCTACAAATTGTTCTTGGAAAAGTTTGTTTTTGTCTTGTTTCCTTGGATAAAGTCTGTAGAAAGGCCTTCCACATTGCACAATTTTTGTTCTTATACCTGAGATAAGGTGATATAAGCAGTAATCAGATATTTAAAGAGCGAACCACTGATTGATGCATTTGAAGTATTAGTTCTCCTTGAATTAAAAAGGGAATAGGAACTTAGAAGTTAAAAATTATGTACCTTTAAGTAAGGATCTGAAAATTCTAATCAACAAATTATAATATATCGGAATTGGTTAACTTAGCAATACATTATTGTAATTGACATTATTTTCTACAGCTCCTGTGCATTAACCTTTCGTTTATCTCTTAAATAACTTCATGTCTGCCTGACAACGAATAGAGACGTTAAGATGAGAAGTATGAATAAAATGTTTCGATTTATTTGAAAATAAGTCTTATTTTAACTATTTAAAGTTTGAAATGATAATTCATTTGTGGGGGGGCCGGACCCCCTGGACACCCCTTAAATATGTCCCTGAATGTCGGTATTGATTGAAAATCCCGCCCTGTGAAAGCAGATGTTTATTGCGAGACTCTTAGGAAATTGCGCCGCACAATACAGAATAAGCACCGAGGAATGCTGTCAAAACGTGTTGTGCTTCTTCACGACAACGCACGACCACACACTGCAAATGCGACGAAAAACATCCCACAGGGATTTGGCTGAGACGAGTTTGACCATCCCCCGTACAGCCCTGGCGTCACTCCTAGCTACTTTCATCTGTTTTTGCATCTCAAATCTTTCCTTGACGGTCAACACTTCAACAATGACGAAGAGCTGAAAGAAAATGTTTCCAACTGGTTGAAGACACAGGCGGCAAATTTCTATGAAGAAGGTATACAAAAACTTGTGCCTCTCTATGACAAATACCTGCAAAATTTTCGCAGTTATGTTGAAAAGTAGTTTAAGAGTTGTAGAATTTTGTGCAATAAATAATTTTTCTGTATCAGTACACAATTTAATTTTATTACCAAACGGAACTTACTTTCTGCACGTACCTGGTATTTACATAACTAACCCATTAGTACAGGTAGACTACAGTAAAGTAATACAGTGTCAGTGTAACATTTAAAAACATTTATTTTAAAAGCATGCTTAGGGTGTAACATACTAGCAGAACAGTGTAAAATTGCTATGTATTTGTTCAGAACATTATTTAAACAGATCTCACAGAATATAAGTCTGTGTGGATTATGATTTTTGCTCACAATTTTATAGTTCGGTTAGTGTATACTAAGGACGGCTCCGATATAGTGCAAGTAGTAATCTATCATGATGTGTAAGTGCAAATGGCAAATTAAAGGACTCCAAATCATCTGTTTCACCTCCATTTTATCTGACAGATAAATACAGGGTGAACATAAAGCTCGATGCACTTTTAAGAAAGGTTGACAAAAGTGTGTTTCTACGTAAATAAAGTGCAATTTTTGGTGTTTGTAGCCTGGAATTTTAATTTCACGAACCCACAAAGTCACATTACTGTACTTAAAGGAGGGGTTTATCGTACGCATGCAAATAAAGAAAACGTCCATTAACTTCGCTAAACCAATCAACAGCTTAACCATCTTCTGTCTCAATATCTCTGTCTCTCTTACCACCAAGATGTTTACAGCTGGATTAAACTAAGTTGAGATAGATTATAATTTTTTTATCCAGATTTATTGAGCCCTATTTTACACAGTGGTATATTAGGGTTAGAGTTGATACATAAAAATATACAATTTAAAAAAATATTTTAAATACTAGAAGGAAGAAATGATGCATATTAATTTAAACTATTTCAGACGTTTAAACACTGAGTTTATAAACATCATGAAGTACTTATACTGTTGTGGCTTCATTAGCAAAGATGTGAGCGGAGCAGAAAATTCAGTTCCTAGAGAGTCTAGCTTGAATATTAATTCTTGTCTTTCTCTCCAGAAAATGGGACAACAGAAAAGGAGATGAACCACAGTTTGAAATTCTTCACCACACATGCACTCGGGGTTGGATGTTAAGTGAAAGCGTGATAAGTATTCGCCAAATTTACCATGTCCACTTAAAAATTGTGTCAAAACAAAATTTGGTACAAGAGTTTCACATTTTCCTCTGTCATATACACTAGGGAAAAATAATGTTTTTGTTAAACTTCCATTTGGAGTTGTTAGCCATAGTTGGTTCCATTCTTCAAGAATATGTTGGTGTATTATTCTCCTTACATTAGAAATAGGACATAAAGGGTATGTCACAGGAAGGTTGGATTCTACAGCAATCAGCTCTCTCGTTACCTAAAATTCCACTGTGTTCTTTAAGCCATCCCATGCAAATATGTCCTGGGTGGTTTTGAAGCAAGGTTCTGATTCCATGTGCTAATGAATTTAAATTGTATTTATCATTAATAGCGAGTAGAGCTGATTGTGAATCAATGTTCCCATTAACAGTACACCATTTTATAGCTTCTTTAATTGCTAAGAGCTCCGACTGGAATACAGAACATTCAGGTGACAATTTAAACATGGAGTGAGTTAGTTCCGTTTGGTTTTCATAAACAACAAAAGCACATCCTACTGCAGATATATTATCTTCAAATTGGTAACGCGAACCGTCTGTATATATGTAATAATCATGAAAATTACATATTTCCTTTACACAGGTTACAAAACTTGATGGGTGTCCTGCTGTGGTAGGATACTCCGGGATTTGTAGTTTTAAGTGAGACAGATAAGACGCACATTCACGTTATGTCTTAAATTCGTAATAGTTGCTGTTGATAAACCAGTGAGAGCCAAAGGTTCGATGTTAGCTATAATCTGAGCTGCATCAGTGGAGATTGTGCGATTTCCTCGAATTATGCGAAGGAGGAATCCCATTTGAATTTGTGCAAGTTTTTTAACTGCCCATTTTTTTTTTTTATTAAGAACATCCTGGAATGCAGATACACCATACAAAATTAGGGGCACTACAGCACCTTGATATATAATTTTAAGAATACTAGAATTAAGACCCCAGGTGGGTCTTGTCGTTGTTGCGAGGGCACCAAGGAGCTTGCTGCCTCTTTCAGCAATATAATCAAAGTGTGATCGAAATGTTAATTTACAATCCAGTATAATGCCAAGGTATTTTACCTTGGATAGATTATGATTGCTTATCTGTCCTTTTAGGGCTAGGTTATGAGTTGTGAGGATGCATTCATGAATATGCCGAACTGTGTGAATATGAGATGTACTTCAGCACGAACAATTCAAATTCCTCTGGGACTTGCAGCTAGGTCGACAAGTGTTGAAAACCAGTTTCAAAGACATGCATCGTTTTCGAAACGGTGGAATTTTACCACTTGTTGACCTGGCAGAAAGCCTGAGAGCTATTAAGGCAAATACTAGCTCAGCTCATATTTAAATGCGTGAATGTCCTGGTAAACATTTAGCCAGGGCGGTATTCCTAACAAAAGAAAGTCGGGGCGCACACCTAAATACAGATCTGGAGAACCGATCATAATTCTTCACTTGTTTATTCGTCTTCCTGCTCAGCCTTAGCAACAAATTGACATTTTTTGAGTGATCAGAACAAGTTAATGGTTTTCCACGCTTAGTTATTGACATTGGGATTTCATTAGATACGTAGGCCATCATGCTGTGCCCCCAAGTGGGGCACCTCCGTGAGGAAGGTTGAGGCGAAGAAGAGAGAGGGTGGCCGACCCAAAGAGCCACGACAGTACAGAGGGCAGGGTCCTTACAGTTTACTTCGATAGAGACTTCCCCCGACAACGGACAAATAAATAATAAATAAATTCTGCTTTATCCTTGTCTCGGCATCTAGAAGCTACACCAAGACCTATTTTTAAAATATTAATTATTTTCTTATTTACAATACAATTTTATATTAAGACATTAAATAGTTTTTGCAGATGCATGTTATAAAAGGAAAATGTATATAGAAAGAATTTGTACAAACTTTTATTTATTTAATCTCACGTTACTGTGGCCGCACGTGGCTCAGTGCTTAGACCGCTTGGCTCTCACCAAGGCGACCCGGTTTCACTCCCAGGAGACAGCAAAGTGAGATTGTGGTGGACAACACGGCGCTGGGGCGGGTTTTCTCCGGGACCTCCGGTTTCCCCCGACATCTCATTCCACCGGTGCTCCATCTTCATCTCATGTATCATCAGTGTCACCGCCTGCGATGCCGTATGTAGTAAAAGCGGGCGTTAAACAGACACATTTGACATTCACGTTACTGTCCTATTACGTTGTGTAATTCTCTCAGGTCTTCTAATTTGTGGTGACTGATTTCGTACGCCCGCCTGCAGTACTTGGTTATTATGTTCCCTTGTACCTTGTTGTTTATATTTCTCCATAATTATAGTGGAAACCTTCCCTGCTGCTGTTTCAAGTATTTTGAAGTCATTTGTGTTTCTAACTACGTCCCATACATATTTACTTTCTAGCTGTTTCCTTTCCTCACGTAAAATTTCATCATAGTTGTGACATTCAAATAGGACGTGTTCTGGAGTGTCTTCTAAATTACATCGATCACAATTACTGGTGTCAGGTCTTCCTATTTTCTTTCTTCAGAACAACGGACAGTTGTTGAGTCCAGAGGTTCTACTCCCATTAGTCTTGAATCCGTAGGAACAAGACCCGGGCCTCTTTCAACCAGGGAGTTATCCGAGCTGTCCCAAAGAGCGCTCGGCGTCCTCCGTGGGGCTTTTCATAGGACAAGACCTGGGTTACAAACAAGCCCCCGCATCTGGTCCAAGGACACAAGACGGAATGGAAGTGGATACGCCACTTACGCGCGCCAACACCAAAGGTGAAGGCTACCAATATGACCTCGGTGGGGCCGCCTGGCGATCTAGCAGACCTTCTAGCTATGCAGGCTAGTACCCGAGAGAATTAATGACTTCCCTCAACCCCGTCCTTAGACGTACCCGATTCCCACGGGTATCGGGGACCACTGCTCCCTCGAGACCATCCCAATCCGAACAACTCCCGAAGGAGGGGCTCAGATGTTCGGCCCGAGGTTCCTCTAGTAACGTCAGAGGTACCACGAGTGCTAAGGGTCCGCAGCGCCCGCACCACGGCAGCTGAAGGGGACGGAAACCCTCCCCTACAGAGGGGACAACGGACATTAAATTAAATGCGAGGATCTACTGCCATTAGTCCTGGCCCCGTAGGACCTGAACCCGGGCCTCTCAGGTATATTTACCGTAGGAGAGTACCTATTTTATAAACTGCCCCCCCCGCTGCTCGTGGCAGACAGGACGGAAGTGGATACGCCACTTACGCGCCGGTCCTTAATGAACCAGCTACCAAAAAACCTTGGTAGGGCCGCCAGTGTCTAGCTCACAAGCTACTAGCTCTGCAGTCTAGTCCCCGGGACTTATGAGGCAAACCTCTACCCCCTACGCGCGGCCAGTTGCCTGGCCAGAGGTACCCAATTGCCCGTGGGTGGCGGGAACACACTGCCCCCTCGAGTCCAACCCAATCCGAACAGCTCCCAGAGGGAGGAGCTCGGCATGTTCGGCCCGAGGTTCCTCTAGTAACGTCAGAGGTAACACGAGTGCTAAGGGTCTGCAGCGCCCGCACCACGGCAGCTGAAGGGGACGGATCCCCTCACCTACGGGGACAATGAACACGCTCCTCTACAGCGCGATGGCAACGAGCCCAGCAGCCAGGTCCTAATGGTCCTAGGCAGGCGATCCGAGCCCCAAAGGTCCCTGGCTGGCGTCCCGAAGTGGTCTCAGCGGAAGATTACGAGTAGGGTCTACAGAGGCAGCCGTCACTGACCTCCCTCTTGTACCAGGGAGTTACCGAGCTGTCCTCGAAGGGCCCCCGGCGCCTCCGTGGGGCAAGACCTAAAGACCAACAATCACCCCCCCCCTCCATCTGGTCCGAAAACATAAGACGGGTGGAAGTGGATACGCCACTTACGCACGACAATCCCAAAAGGGGAAGGCTACCGAATAATCTCGGTAGGGCCGCCTGGTGATCTAGCACACCTACTAGCTATGCAGGCTAGTACCCGGGAATATATGGCTTCCCTCAACCCCGTCCGAAGACTTACCCGATCTCCCAGCAGCAGCAGAAGCAGAAGGAGGCCGAGATCTTGCTCTTCAGCAAGACCTCGGCCTCCTCAATTCGGAAATCTGGTTCCTATTTTAAATACCAGATTGTAGTCCCTTCTTTATTTGTTTTCTCATACATTTTTGTAATGCAATTAGGTTTTATCTTAGGAGTATATCTTATATGTATTACATATTTACTTAATGCTATTTCAAGACAATACTATTTAATACTTAAATTATATTGTCAAATCCGGGTGTGTTATTAGTTCCCACGTTGTGGACCTTCTTTTATGTATTTTATCCTGGCTTTTGTGGAAAATTTGTTGGCCAATTTGTTCAGCCAGGTCCATAGTCTGCAGTGTCGTACTATATCGTAGATGGATCGATTTTGCACATAGGATAAGGCTGTTGTTCTTGTTGCTGCTGTCAGTGGGCATTCCCATACCGCATGCTCTGGATCTTGTTGTGCACCGCATCTGCAATCTGTATTCTG